>CAKNWT010304082.1:0-12832 GCA_932066315.1 Andricus coriarius | reverse complement strand
CTCGAAATGACTTAATTCATAGAATTCTCTTAATTACTTACTTTTTCTTAATTCCTTTAATTATTTTTATTCCATCAATGCTCCGAGTTCCAAAAATTCCTCAAATTTTCTTAAAACCTTGAATTCTCTTATTTTTTATTTTAATTCTCTGTATTTCTGAAATTTTCTCAATTCTCTTCATTCATGAGTTTACCCAATTTTGTTCGAATTCTCCTCATTCCTGCAATTCTCTTCATTTAAGGAATTCCTCTAATACCCTATATTCCTCGAATTATCCTAATTGATCAAATTCTCGTAATTCTTCAAAGTGCGGGAATTCTTTGAGTTCTATTAATTAATTGAATTCTTAAATTCGTGGAACTCTCGAAATTTCTGGTATTTTCGAAATTACTTAAATTCTCTTGATGCCTTTAACTCTCCGAATTCTCCTATTTCCCCGAAATCCCTTCATTCCTTGAATTATGTTAATTTTTTAATACTTTTCATTCCCTATGTCCCTTAAATTTCCTCAGTTCAGCAAATTCTCTTAATTCATTTTATTCTCCTGATTCCTTAAATTCTCTTAATTCATGAATTATCTTAATTTTTGCAATGCCTTAATTCCTTGAGTTCTCTCAATTATTATTTTAATTCTCGTTATTCCTTGAATTCTCCTAATTTTTGGAAGTCTCTTTACTCCTTCAATTCTCTTAATTCCTTGAATTTCCTGAATACTTTAAATTCTCTGAATTCCTTGAGTTCTCTTATTCCGTTAATGTTACTAATTACTTCAATTCTTTCATTGCCCCGAATTCCCTAAATTCCTTGAATTATCTGAATCTTATTTCAGGGATTCCAAGAATTCAATTAATTCTGAACGTTTTTTTAAGAATTTCGCGAATACTGTGATTCCACTGGATTTCTCCAATATTATGAATTCATGGAGTTCTTTTTATTCCTTAAATTCTCTAAATACCCTGAATTCTTCTAATTTCGGGAATGATCTTAATTTCTTTAATTCTCATAATTCCATGAATTTTCGGATTTTCTTGAATTTACCCAATTTTCTTATATGCTACAAGTTCCCCGAATTTTTCTGCCTTATCTGAATTCCACGCATTATCTCGACGGGCTGGAATTCAAGAAATTTCCCAAAATTCAGGAACTTTCAAAGCCTGCAAGGAACTCCGCGAATTTTTCAAATGCCCCGAATTCCTTGAGTTCTCTGAATTCCTAAAATTGGAATAATTTTATAATTCCCCTGATTCCCTAAATGCCCTATGTTCTTAAAGTTCTCTTAATTTCATTAATTCTATTTTCTTGAACTCTTCTAAATTCCCTAAAATCTTCTAAATTCCTTGAATTCTTTTGTATTTACCTCAATTCCATGCATTATTTTGAATCCCTAGAATTCCAAGTATTTCAAGGACTTCAAGGAATATCCTTTAATTTACAGAATTTAGAAGAATTCACGGTATTGAGAGAATTTGTAAAATTCAAGGCATTCAGAGAATCTAAGCAATGGTGATAATTCAGGGAATAGATAAGAAATGAGAAGGATTCAAGTGAATTAGATAATAATTATAAATAATATACTGAATCAGAGAGTATTATATACTAATATTTTTTAGAGTTTTAGACTACCAACGCCAGAGTGGTTGTTTTCATTCTCCGAAAGAGATTCTTCTAAAATTTGGGTATCGATATAACTAGCCACAGTAAAATATATTTTAGGAGCGGAAGCACTTAAATATGCAGGAAGATGGTAGAACACAAAATTTTCCACTTCAATTGATATAATTGTTTCAAAACATTTCGAAATAGTATGTCAGGAAATAAAGGGGATAAAGAGACTACTGAATTTAACGATAGTACCTTCTGAGGAGAATTCCCGTGAATGTTCCCTTTGAAATTAGCAATAGTAGGTAATCATTAAGGTTGTCTAGCTGTTAAGCCGAGCACAGAAAGTTCTAATAACACTTATGGTACTACTTTAGGCAACAACCCTCGACCATAAAGCCGAATGCACCTTAACGTATCCCTACGTATTCTCTTCATTCGCAGGCGATTAACTTCGACTCTCCTAGAGGTGGCATTAGCCTGGTTACGGAAAAGGGACCCGTGACTTCCAGCCGTTTACTGATTCAGAAAGCAATACAGAAGGATTCCGGCCTCTACACATGCTCACCAAGCAATGCACATCCTAATAGTGTGCGGGTGCACATTCTTAATGGTAAGGAAGCTCGTGACTACTGAAATTTTCGTTTATTTTTCTCTTTTTTTCATTTCCTAGGTAGAATTTCGTAAAATCTAGGAATTTCCTGATTTCCATAAAATCAGTAAATTCCTGGCATTCCCTTTCTTCTTTGAATTACCCGAATTCCCTGAATCCCTTAAATTCCTTCAACTCCTTGAGTTTTCTTAATTACACAAATTCTCTTCGTTCATTAAATTCTCGTAATTTCTTAAATTTTTTTGATTCCTTGATTCCAATCTCTTCACATGTACACCCAAGAACGCATACCTTAATAGTATGCGGATTCTTTTATTTTCCTCTTTTCACAGTTTTTTGATAGAATTTCGCAAATCCCTCAACTCCTTGAATTCTCTTAATTCCATGAATTCTGTTAATTCCTCAAATTCTCTCAATTCCTCAAATTCTCCTAATTTCCTAAATACGTTTGATTCCTTGATTCCGGTCTCTCCACATGCACACCAAACTATGCATATCACAATAGTATGCGGAATATTTTATTTTCCTCTTTTGATATTTTTTTTATAGAATTTTGGGAATCCTGTGAATTCCCTGAATTCCTTGATTTCCCTTAATTCACTGAATTCCTTGAATTCTTATTCGTTTTTGAATTACCTGAATGTCCTGAATTCCTCTAAATTCCCCCAACTCCTTGAATTCCCTTAATGACACGAATTCTCTTCGTTCCTCAAATTCTCCTAATTTCTTAAATTCTTTTGATTCCTTGATTCCGGTCTCTGCACATGTGCACTAAAGTATGCACATCCCAATAGTATGCGGATCCATATTTTTAACGGTAAGAAAGATGTTTTGTGATTACTAAAACGCTTTCTTTTATTTTCCTATTTTCAAATTTTTTTGATAGAATTTCGCGAATTCTGTGAATTCCCTGAATTTCTTGATTTCCCTGAATTTCTTGATTTCCCTAAATTCACTGAATTCCTTTAATTCTTTTTTTTCTTTGAATTACCTGAATCCCTCAAATTCCACTTAACTCCTTGATTTCTCTTAATTCCATTCATTCTATTCGTTCCTTAAATTTTCCTAATTTCTTAAATACTTTTGACTCCTCAATTCCGGTCTCTCCACGCGTACACCAAACAATGCATATCCCGATAGTATGCGGATTCTTCTATTTTCCTCTTTTCAAATTTATTTGAAGGAATTTCTAAAATTCTGTGAATTCCCTGAATTTCTTGATTTCCCTAAATTCGCTCAATTCCTTTAATTCTTTTTTTTCTTTGAATCACCCGAATGTCCTGAATTTCTTAAATTTCCTTTACTCATTGAATTCTCTTAATTACATGAATTCTCTTTGTTCCTTAAATTCTCCTGATGTCTTCAATTCGTTTGATTCCGGTCTCCGCACTAAAATGCTTTTTTTTTTAATTTTCTCTTTTTAAATTTTTAAGATAGAATTTCGCAAATTTTGTGAATTTCGTGAATTTCTTGATTTTCCTGCATTCCCTGAATTCTTAAAATGTTCTTTCTTCTTTTTTGAATGACCTGAATTTCCTGAAATTCCTGAGTTCCTGAAATTCCCTGATTTCATAAATTTTCTGAAGTTCTTCAATTGCCTTAATTCCTTAATTCCGGCCTCTCCACACTAAGAAATTCATATTCCAATAGTGTGCGGATCCACATTCTTTTATTCTTCTCTGTTTTTATTTTATAGTAAGAATTTCCTAAATCCCAGCATCCCCTGAACTCCTCGAATTGTATTTATTCTTTAAATTACCTGGATTCCCTAAATTATCAAAATCCACGAGTTCCCTTAATTCCCTAAATCCTTTGAATTCTGTGGAATTCTTGAATTCTCTTAATTTCATGAATTTACTTAATTCTTTTAATTCTTTCAATTCATTAAATTCTCTTGGTTTCTTAAATGCTTTCAATTCCTATATTCTGGATTCTATACATTTTTTAGGAAAAATTATAATTTTTAGTTGGTGCAGGGAATTTCCCAGCCGAATCATAATTTTGACTTGGAACAGCAAATTTTCCAAAATAGTTCAAATGATGAGATAGGGCATGAAAATTTAAAAACGAAATGAAAAACTGATCAGGTGAAAACCGGAAATTTAAAATCATCCGTCTGGTAGACACTTTGGTATTTAAATAGTAGTTTCCTTTTTACAAGAGTACTTGGCAATCTTCCATTTCACGAAATTGCGTGAGAGGTACCGATTAGGTTTCATTTTACCTTTTTTCTATAGTCGGCATATTTCAGTGGAAATAAAAATAATGTCGACTAAGCCCTACTTGAAATATTTTTGATAATGAAGGACTGAGAAATCATGTGAAAAGGATCGACTTCTTTTTCGTCTTTGATCAATTTTCGATTCTCAACTTCCACTTTCTGCATGATTTTGGGAACAAATAGAAAAAATTGAAATTTCGCTAAATTAGAGTAAAATATCTCGTCTTTAAAATAAGATCAAGACAATAATAAAATATTTATCTGCTCTCGAATTATCATTTTCCGTCTCTCACTTCCCATGCGTTAACAAAAGATAGATGATCGACTGCTGCTCGACTAAGTGATTTTCGTCTTGGGAACTTTTCCACATTTTTCATGATAATTCGAGATCCAGTCTATATGTTACGTACTACGAGCTTGGCCTCATTTCAAAGGGAAGATTGTAGCCTTTAATTTATCGGAAGTTTGATTTTTTTCCTTTTATTCCCCTGAAAATAATTTATAATTATTCTGAATTCCCCTAAATTTCTATGAATTTACTTAAATTCTTTTGATTTATTTTCAGTTCTTTGAATTATATGTATTATTTTTAATTCTTTTTGATTGTTGAAATGCTTTCAATTTTCAACGATTTTCAATTCTTTGAACTGATCTAAATGCCATGAATTCCTGACAATATTTTGAAGTGAGTAGTATTCTCTAAATTGGTAGTTGAGTTATCTGAGTTTCTTAAGTTCGAGAAATTTCTCATTAAAATTGCAGAATTTAATGAAATCTTGTAATTTTCCGAATTCTTTGAATTCGTGTGATTCTTTTACTTCGCGGAATTGGTAAATCATAGAAATTCTCTAAATTTGTGTAATGTAATGATTTCGTGCGATTCCCTAAATTCAAAAAGTTCCCAGAATTCGTGGAATTGCCTGATTTCTTGAAATTCAGTTAATTTCCTAAATTTATTGAATTCCCTGAATTCTAAAATGTGTTTATATTAGTGGTAGTTTCTGAATTCGCCCAACGACCGAAATTGGCGAAATTTGTGAAATTATCTTAATTTTTGGAATTGCATACCTCGCATACCTTAAGTATTTCGAAGAATTAAGGGAATTTTTAAGAATCCAGTAGAAGTAAGAAAATTTAGAGAATTAATTTAGATATATTAAGGAATTTAGAAAATTCATGAAATTAGAAGGTAGCAGAGAATTCAAAGAATTTAAGGAATTCAGAGAATTCAAGGATACTAAAATTAAAGAATTGATCAAATTCTTGGAATTCTCTGAATTTGTTGAATTCTCTTAATTTGCGGAATTTCTCAAATTATAGGAATTCTCTAAATTTGTATAATTTCATGAGATTGTGTAATCCCGTAGATTAAAAAGTTTCCAGTATTCGTGGAATTCCCTGAGATCTTAAAATTAATTTACCTTCCTAAATTCATTGAATTTCCTAAATTCGTACGTTTATTTATATTCGTGGTAGTTCCTAAATTTGTGGAACTTCCGAAATTGGCGGAATTTGTGAAATTACCTTAATTCTTGAAATTGCATAACTCGCATACCTCAAGTATTCCGAAGAATTCAGGGAATTTGTAAGAAATTAGTAGAAGTAAGAAAATTCAGGGAGTGAATTTGGATAATTTATGGAATTTGGAAAATTCATTAAATTAGAAGGTAGCAGAGAATTCAGGCAATTTAGGGAATTCGGATAATTCAAGGATATCAGAGAATTCATAGAATTTAAGAACTTCTGAAAATACTCTAACTTCTTAGATTGCTTTGAATTCGTGAAGTTCCGCAAATTCGTGGAATTCGATAAATTCATTTAATTTCTCAAATTCGTGTAATTAACTAAAATTGCGGAAATTACTAAATTCTTGGAATTTTCTGAATTCTCTCAATTTGCGGAATTTCTCAAATTATAGGGATTCTCTAAATTTGTATAATTTTATGAGATAGTGTAATTCCTCAGACTTAAAAGTTCCCAGAATTCGTGGAATTCCCTGAGGTCATGAAATTCGGTTAATTTCCTAACTTCGTACGTTTATTTATATTCGTGGTAGTTCCTAAGTTCGTGGAACTTCCGAAATTGGCGGAATTTGTAAAATTACCTTAATTCTTGGAATGGCATACCTAGCATGTCTCAAGTATTCTGAAGAATTCAGGGAATTCTTAAGAATTCAGTAGAAGTAACTAAATTCAGAGAATGAATTTGGATAATTCAATGAATTCAGAAAATTCATGAAATGACAAGGTAGCAGAGAATTGAGGGAATTTAGGAAATTCAGAGAATTCAAGGATATCAGCGAATTCATAGAATTTAAGAAATTCTGAGAATACTCTGAATTCTCAGATTCCTTTGAATTCGTGGAGTTCAGTATATTCGTGGAATTCGATAAATCCACTTAATCTACTAAATGCGTGTAATTCACTAAAATTGAGGAATTGACTAACTTCTTGGAATTCTCTTAATTTTTTGAATTCTCTCAATTTGCGGAATTTTTCAAATTATAGCAATTTTTAAATTTGTATAATTACTTGAGATTGTGTAATTCCTTACATTAAAAACTTCCCAGAATTCGTGGAATTCCCTAAGATCCTAACATTCATTCAATTTCCTAAATTCATTAAATTTCCTGAATTCGTACGTTTATTTATACTCGTCATAGTTCCTAAATTCGTGGAACTTCCGAAATTTGCGAAATTCGTGAAATTACCTTCATTCTTGGAATCGCATACTTTGCATACCTCGCATACCTCAAGTATTCCGAAGAATTCAGGGAATTTTTAAGAATTCAGTAGAATTAAGAAAATTCAGAGAATGAATTTGGATAATTTAAGAAATTTAGAAAGTTTATGGAATTAGAAGCTAGCAAAGAATTCAGGCAATTTAGGGAATTCGGAGAATTCATGGAAATCAGAGAATTCATCGAATTTAAGAAATTCTTAAAATACTTAAAATTCCTAGATTCCTTTAAATTCGTGGAGTTCCGCAAATTCGGGGAATTCGATAAATTCCTTTAATTTCTCAAATTCGTGTAATTAACTAAAATTGCGGAATTGACTAAATTCTTGGAAATCTCTGAATTTTCTGAATTCGTGGAGAGCTGTCAATTTGCTCTCTCAATAGGAATTCTCCAAATTTGTGTAATGTTAGGATTTTGTGTCATTCCCTAAATTCAAAAAGTTCCCAGAATTCGTGAAATTGTCTGGTTTTCTGAAATTCTCTGAGTTCGTAAAAGTCAGTTAATTTCCTAAATTCGTAGAATTCTTTGAATTCGTGGATGCATTCATATTCTTGGTGGTTCCTTAATTCGTGGAAATTAAATTAGAAGAAATCAGAGAAGTCCGGGATTCTTGAGAATTCAGATGATTCGGGGAATTCGGAGTATTTATAAAATTGAAAGAATTCAGATCGTTCAGAGGATTTAGGAAATTCAGAATATTCCAGAAATTAATGGATTTCAGGGAATTTAGAAAATTCAAGGAACTCAAAGAATTCAAGTAATTGAAAGGATTCAAGGAATTAATATAATTGAAAGAACTCAAAGAGTCCAGGGAATTTAGAGAATTCAGGAAATTTAAAGCATAAAGGGAAATAAGAGAATTCAGGAAATTCAGGGGATTAGGAATCTTGAAAAAATGCATTTAATTTAAAGAAATTAATAAAATAAAAGAAATCGAGGATATTAGAGGATTCAGATAATTCGAACAATTTGAAATATTCCAACGAATTCAGAAGACATATGAATTTCAAAGAATTCAAAAGAATCTGAAAGCATTTGAAAGCATTGAAAATAATTCAGAAGAATATAAAGAATTAGAAAAAATTTAATTTGAATTTAGGAGAGGTTCTTTTAAAATGTAGGTGTCGAGATGTTAAAGGCAAAATTATGTAACACTAAACCCTGCGGATGAATTTTCACTTATACGAAATAGATCCTGTAGCAAAGACGAGATACAATGATATCTGCTGGCTCATCTCCTTTCGGAGAATTGTCACCCTCGGTATAGATACAATTCGTGAAGCAAAAGCAGATAGGAAGCAGCACTCTAGCCGAGGCATTTGTTTCAGAAGAACACCCAGCGGCAATGCATCACGGAAGCGGTGACAGAATGGCTGCGACGTTGCTTCCGGTCGTGCTACTTCTGAGGGTGATATTCCAGTAGCCGATACAGCTTGGTCGAATAAGCGAAGGGGAGTTTTTAAAGCATCCTCAAGGAGATCAGCAAACAGTATTGGCTTACCGAAGAGTGGAAAGTCGATTCGACCACCAAGAGGAGTAATTTCAGGAAATTGTATGAGACGTGTATTGGTCTGTCGATGAGTTCTACCGTTTTCACTATGTGAGCCCTTATGCGGAACAATTTTATATGCGGTACTCCAGGCTTTTTCAGTGAGGAGAAAGGGGGGTGTCAGTAAGGCCGTTTTTTGCCTCCCAATCGATTGGGCTCAAATTAGGTAAGATTGTTCCTTTGAATGTGACTCACAATTAGAAAAAAGGGAAACTTACACTTTCACATGCTTTATTCATATTTTTCCACGATACTTCCCTTTTCCCACGCTTTTTTTTGTATATTTTCACACATTTTCCATATTTCTCATGCTATTTCTTATTTTCCCACAATTCCTCCTTATTCTTGCACTATTTCATATGTTCCCACGGTTTTTATATATTGTCCCGCGCTCCTTTCTATTTGTCCATGCTATTTCATATTTTTCCACGCTTTTTTCACATTTTGGGACGCTACTTCATATTATCCCACGCCCCTTTTTCTTTGCCCACACTATTTTATATTTTATCATGCCCCTTCCTTTCTTCCCCTTCTATCTCACATTTTTCCAATCTTTTTTCGTATATTCCCACACCTTTTCCTTTTTCCAATGCTATTTCATGAATTCCCACGCTTTTCTCATATATTCCCACACTTGTTTCATATTTTCGCATGCTATTCCATATTTTCCCACAATTGTTTTTTCTTTCCTCTCACCCTATTTCGTATGTTTCCACGCTTCTTTTTATATTTTCCCGCGCCCCTTTTTATTTTTTCACGCTATTTGAAAAAATTCCCACACTTTTTTCATAATTTCCCATTGCCTTTTATATTTTCCCACGCTATTTCATACATTTCTATGCTTTTTTCATATATGCCCACACTTTCTTCATATTTCGTCATGCTATTTCTTATTTTTTCCCAATTCTTGCTTCTTCTTACGCAATTGTATATATGCTCGCATGCTTTTTATATATTCTCTCGCGCCCCTTTCTATTTTTCCACACTATTTCGTATTTTTCCACGCTTTTTTTAAATATTTTCATGCGCTACTTCATATTATCCCACGCCCCTTTTTTTCCCATACTATTTGATCATGGCCCTTTCTTTCTTCCCCTTCTATTTTATATTTTCTCATGCTTTTGTCATATCAGCCCACGCATCTTCCTTTTCCCCATGCTATTTCTTACATTACCACGCTTTTCTCATATATTCCCACGCTTTTTTTTTATATTTTCCCATGCTATTTTATATTCTTCCATAATTCTTCCTTCTTCTCACGTGAGTTCGTATGTTCCCACGCTTTTTTTCATATTTTCCCTAAACCCTTTCTATTTTTCCACGCTTCTTTATATTTTTCTACGCATTTTTCATATTTTGTCACGCTATTTTATATTATCCCACGCCCCTTCCGTTTTTCCACGCCTCTTCTTTTTTTCACGTTTTATCATAGCTGCAAGCCCCTTTCTTGTTCCTCACGCTATTTCATATTCTATCATGTCCCTTTCTTTCTTCCACTTCTATTTCATATTTTCCCACGCCCCTTCGTTTTTGCTACGCTATTTCAGACATTTACACGCTTTTGTCACATATTCTCAACCTTTTTTTTATTTTTTCCCGCAATTCTTCCTACATTTTACGCTATTTCATATGTTCCCACACTTTTTTTTTACTTTTCTACGCCCCTTTCTATTTTCCAAAATTTTTGTTTTATATTTTCCTACGCTAACTCATCTTATCCCACGCCCCTTCCCTTTTTCCACGTTTTTTTCATATCTTCGAAAGCCCTTTTCTTATTTCTCACGCTATTTCATATATTAGTATAGCGTTTCCTTTGTTCTTCTTCTGTTTCATATTTTCCATACTTTTCTATATTTTTCCACGCCTCTTCCATTCTCTCGTGCTCTTTCATACATTCCCACGCTTCTTTCATATATTCCCACACTTTTTTCATATTTTTCCATACTATTTCATATTTTCCCACAATTCTTGCGTCTTCTCACGCTATTTTATGTGCTCCCACGCTTTTTTAAATAATTTCTCGCGCGCCTTTCTATTTTCCCACGCTCTTTCATATTTTCCCATGCTATTTTGTATTTCCCCACGCTTTTCTGATATTTTCCCACTCTACTTTATACTAACCCATGCTTCTTCATTTCCTCAACGCTCCTTCCCTTTCTCCACTTTTTTTCATATCCTTGCAGGCTTCTTTCTTTTTTTACACGCTATTTCATATTTTTCTATGCTTTTTTTCTTATATTTTCTCAAGTCCTTGCCTATTTTTTCCCGGGTATTGGCGTGGAAAAATATAAAATAGTAGGAAAAATAGGGAAAGGTGTCGGAAAGTATGAAAAAAAGCATGGAAAAGTATGAAATAACGTAAAAAAAGTCAACAAGAGCAGGAAAATTCAAAAAAGCGTGAGAAAAAAGGAAAGGGCGTGTAAAAAAATGAAATAAATTGAGAAAAAGGAAGGGCCATAGGAACATGTGAAATAGCATGGTAAAATATGAAATCGAGTGCAAACGAGAGAAGGGGCATGGGAAAATATAAAAATGCGTGTGGAAATCGAAAAGGGCGTGGGAAAATATGAAATAGTATTAGAAAATAGGAATGGGATTAGGAAAATATAAAAAAGCGTGAGAAAGCACAAAGTTCCTTTTTTCTAATATTATGGGATCTCTTGAACTTTAAATAGAACAAAATCACTACTTCTTGAGGATTTGAGCAGAGAAATGATAAAACTTGCCTTTCAATTGACCTCTTTCTTAATGCTCGTTATATGAATTTTAATTCGTAGACAAATTCCTAAAATCATCGCTTTGCTATATTTTATAAATCATATACATACACTATTTTTAAAAAAGTTTGGTAAATGAGATTAATTTTGAAATTAAAATTAAAATCGTTTCAGGGGATTGTGAGTCAAATCACTCAATATCCAGATGGTGTACTTCCACCACCACTTCTCTCTGCTCAGTCGAGAGAGCTCGGGTGGTGGTTACTCGCGTCAAGTAGAAGGGGAAGTGAAGAGTGGTGGTGGAAAACTCACATCCGCGATTTGAGTCTTTTCATCGAAACTTCTCCTCACTGGACAGGCCTGGACTATACAGTTGGAGGAAATGCACTTTTTTTGTTCAAAAAAGTCTATAGCCTTCGATTTTAATCCGATTTTCAATTTGTGAAAGAAAAATTATCTTCAATTAATTCTGAAGAGCTTCCAGCTCAGAATTTTTGTTTTCTCTATTTGTTTATTTAACAAAACTTTTATTGACTGTATAAAAAAATTATTATGAGACATTGTTTAGTTGAAAATGTCACTTGTTTCTTACTTTGAATTGGAATGTTGTAAAAAAACAAATAGAGAAAAAAAGTTCTGAGCTGAAAGCTCTTCAAAATTCAATAAACATAATTTTTTTTTGTAATTTAAAATTTGACTGAAATGGAAGGCTCCAGACTTTTCCGAAAAGAAGGCATTTTCTTCCACTGTGCTGTAATCCGAAACCACAATTAAGCAGGTCGGATTGTGTAAATTGATATTTTATTAAGTGAAAGTGGAAGTTATAGACTTTTAGAAGAACTAGACTCTTGCATAAAATATTTGCAGTAATATATATTTTCTCATTCCTCCAGAAATATTTTAAATAAATTTTAATAAAGTTTTTCAAATTTAGGAATCTTAAATCAGATTAAAATCAAATTAAAAAATTCAAGTTGTTCAAACGGTTTTCGACTTTGTACAAAAAATGCAGAGGTTTTACTTTTCCTTTAATTTGTAATTTTTTTTTATGAGTCAAAAGGCGTCTTATTAAAATAATTTTTTTTATATAATAATGAAGAGTATTAGCTAAAATCAAACATTTGCAGGTTTCCATTTTCAATAAGGCATTCTCATGTGTAGTTACAGAAAAAAAACGTATTTAAAAAATACAAAAAAAAAATTGATATTCTTTACCAAATTTGTTTATTGCAATTGAAGGCTGTAGATTTTTTGAACACAAAACTCCTGATTTTGCCATTTGTGGGTCGATCCTTTATTATTGATTAAATATTCCTATTTTTGAATTGTTCAATAGAATAATTTAATCTCGATAATGATGAAACCTGTATGAAAATAATTTTGTTTATTCTCG
>CAKNWT010304079.1:6970-22206 GCA_932066315.1 Andricus coriarius | reverse complement strand
TGCGAACTTTACCAGGGGAAGCAGAATTTGCTAAGTATCTGTTGTCTGTTGGCAATGGTAGTTTCAGTGACAATGATAATAATCTTTTAGTACCAGAACAATGTGTAGCTCCTAGAACTGACGATATAGTAGAAATCGTGTTTAAAGAAACAATTATTAATCGTAGATATGAAGATCTAGCTAAGATGACCGTATTGTCTGCACGTAACGTCGATGTTAAAAAAATCAATTGCAGAGTTGACAAAACAGTCGACAAAACAGAACGGATTTACACAAGTATAGATAGTACGGAAAATTGCGATAATGTAGATATTACTAATGTGATACTGCCGGAGTTTCTGAATACTTTGAACCCTCCTAATTTTTTACCGTATGAATTACGGTTAAGAAATAATTCGATTGTAATGCTCATACCAAACTTAAGTATCAATGAAGGTTTATGCAACGGAACGCGATTACAAATATTTGAACTTGCCAATAATCTTTGAAGATGTCGTATCTTAACAGGGGATAAAGCAAGAAATATTGTGTTTATTCATCGCATTTCATTATATTGTGACGATGTTTACCCTTTCGCTTTTAGGCGGCGGAAATTTCCAATCAAATTAGAATTTGCGATGACAATTAATAGAAGCCAAGGAAAAACTTTCGAAAAAATTGGAGTAGATCTTCGTAAAGATGTATTCAATCATAGACAATTGTACGTGGCATTTTCTCAAATTATATCTTGGAAATCTTTACGTATTTTCTTGGGAGAACAACGCTCGAATGAAATGATTAAAAATTCTGAATACACAAAATTATTTGACTAAAACAATTAGTTTACTTTTTAAACAATCGATAAAAAATGTTTTCAAAACATCTTGAGGTCACAGGATACTTTACTATACAACAATTTAGATTACGTGGGTTTTTATTTACAATCTTCAAATTTCAAACAAAAATATTATTGCCCAGATGTACAGAACATGAACACGGACGTCTGGCAACCATTATTTTTTTGAAAAATTATTCACAAAAACCTGCGTAAAGTAATTTGCT
This sequence comes from Andricus coriarius, assembly GCA_932066315.1. Taxonomy (NCBI): domain Eukaryota; kingdom Metazoa; phylum Arthropoda; class Insecta; order Hymenoptera; family Cynipidae; genus Andricus; species Andricus coriarius. The sequence goes on along the minus strand of CAKNWT010304079.1, from coordinate 21,165 downwards.
CTTACGTCAAAGTTTCACATGCCCTCGAATTCTTTGCAGCAAAATAAATTTTCAAATGCGAAACACGCGCGCTCCAGCGCGCGATCGGTCTCGTGTATTATAAAAAAGGTCAATTGTTGAAGTTTCTTGAAGTTTTCAATTTTTTTAACTACCTGAAAATTAAAAACTAATGGAATAAACTATTGGCATTCATGAAGGAAACCTAAAAAAAATAACCAACCAAATTTCAAGTCAAAATATTAAATAGCTTGCTCACATCAGCATTTTTTTTCTTCGGTGGCGAACGACCCCAGGGTGCCAACAACAGTGCTGGGAAATAGGGGTGCCAGCTAAGGGTTAACACAAATAGCGGAAGCGGAAAGAAAAAAGGGAAGAAGAACATGGGTTCAGTATGAAAGAATACAAATAGAAGGTGTAGGGTGGAATTGGGACGAGGACAGGGAAGAGTTGATAAAAAATAAGATATCGGGCAACTAGGAGAGAAAGGAACCGGAGATATAGAAATAAGAAATAGTAGGAAACCAAAATAGACGAGAAAGGAAAGTAAGGAAGATTGGAGGATATACTACTGGAATATAGCAAGCTTAGAAAGAAAGTATAGGGAGTTTATAAGAAATTTTATACAATGAGACGTAGTAATAGTGATGGAGACGTGGCTAGGTGAAAAGGGATGGGAAAGAGTAAGGGGAAGATCACCAAGAAGTTACTAATGGCAGGTTCAAAATAAAAAGAGGAAGAATAAAAAGGCAGATCAATGGGAGGAATGGTAATGGGCGTAAGGAACAAATGTATAACAGAGAAGGATGAAAAGAGATGAAAGAACAAAAAGAAAGATTAATAGTAGAAGAGATAAATATGGGAGGAGAGAGGTAGAAGATAGTGGGGGCTTATGTGAACGGTGATATGCAGGAGAAATCAGAGGATATGAGAGAACTGATGGAAAAAAATAAACAAGAGATTCGGTTTATAATAGGAGGAGATTTTAATGCGAGAACAGGAGATAGAGGAGGAACGGAATGGGGTTGAGAGCGAGTCGGAGAATCCAAAGACTAGATACTGAATGGAGATGGGAAGAAATTGTTAAAGAGCCTAGGGGAGATGGGATGGTTTATCCTAAACGCAAGTATAGGGGGAATGAGGAAGGGGAATATACATGTTCAGGAGGAAAGAGGGGAACGGTAATTGATTATGTGGTGGTGGACGACGATGTAAGAGAGAAGGTTAAGAAACTAGAGGCAGGGAATATCAGAATGAGGGAAGGAAATCTAAACGAGGAAATGGAAATATCGATAGGAGAAATAAAAAGAGTATTAAAGTGTACAAGCGAAAAAGAAAAGTGGTGGAGAAGAATATGGAGAAAAAAGAAGGGTTATACTGAGTTGTGTGACCAAAGAAAGGAGGAGGAAAATAAAAGGTTTGAAGAAGAACCAGAGAAGACTAGGACGGAATAAGAGATTCGGAAGTTGGTAAATGGAGACAGAAGAAGGAAAAGTGTAAATCAGGATATTGAGATCGTAGAAAGGAAAAAATATTTTATGGAATTATTAGCAGGGGTAGAGCGAAAAGTTAGGAAAGGAGGAAAAGTTGGTAGGGAAATAGATGAGGAGAAGGACATTACAAGGGAGGAAATAGTTCAGCTATTAGGGATTATGAAAGATGGAAAATAGATGAGATTCCAAATAAAGTCTGGAAATATGGGGGGGGGGGGGCGGTAGAATTAAAGGAATGGGCACGGATAATGTGTTAAATGAAGGAGTGGTCGAAACAAAGATAGGGCCACCGAATCTGACAGGGTTTAGAAAAGAGATGGTGGTAAAGGAGAATACGTATTTTCGGAAGTATCTAGTAAATAAGAGGATTAAAAGGGAGAAATAGGCAACGATAGCAATGCTCGTGGACTTAAAAGCGGCCTTTGACTCATTAGACCGAGGCGAGATAGAAAAAGTAATGGCGAAAAGGGGGATAAGCGAGGGAGTTCGGATAGGGAACGAAAAGATATACACACTGGCATACGTATACGATATAATGTTGATGGCAGAGGATGAAGAAGGGATGGAATTAAATTAGAAGAAGTAAAAGAGCTTAATTATTTAGGATATACCTTGCAAACAATTGGAGATCATAGAGCTCATATGAGAGAAAGGATAAAAAAAGCAGCAGGGGTAATGAAACATATATGAGGAATAGAAAAGAGAAGGCTAGAAGAAAATTTGAGAAGGAGAATGTGGTTATTTGATACGCTTGTATGGCTGGTATTAGGTTATGGAGCAGGGATATAGGGATGGAAAGAAAGGAAAGAGATTGAGAGTTTACAAGAAAGGTATATAAGGTGGACGCTAGGGGTAGACTGGAGGAAGCCAGGATATGTGGTGAGAGAAGAAGCGCAAAGGGATAAATTAAGTACTAGGGCGGGAAAGAGGGCATAGAAATTTGTCAATAAGCTGACGGAGGGAAAGGGAAGGGATTTAGCGAGAAAGTGTTTGATGGAGGTAGAAGAAAGGAGAGGGAGGGCGATGGAATTAACGAGATGGCAAGAAGAAAGGAGGGAGTTGTTTAAGGCTAGAGATATAGAAGACCGGACTGGAGTAAACTATGAAGAAGTGAAAAAAAGGGAGAGGGAAAGAAAATTAATAGAACTATGGAGGATGATTGAGGAATCTGAATGTAATAAATGGTATAAGATGACGAAAAAGAAAGGAGTACCAAAGTATTAAGAAAAGGAATGGGGAGAGAAAAGATGGACCAGACTAGAAAGAGTTAGATTAGGAAAAGAAATAAGAGCAGGTAGGTTCAAGAGAAGTGAAAGTTTTAGGAAACGGAAGTCGCTTAAATTAGAAGCGTAAATATATGCATGTAATTCTTAGGTAATAGCATAAGTAGATTAAGATGCGTCTGCGTGATCGCGCGCTATCTCTCTCTCTCTCGCTGTCGATCGCTAGTTCACTCGTTCGCTAATACGTCCTAAATTACGCTATCGTCAAGAATAGTAATGAGGATATAGATATAAGATTTTCGGAATATATTATATATGTAAATACCTGTAAATAGTAAGGATAAGATTAGATCTACACATTTTTTATAAACCACTTTTTGATGCAACAGGTAGTTTTTGATTTAATCTTTAAAAACGAAATTAAAAAATTAATTTTTTGGAGAAACGACACAAACTATGAAAAAACAAATAGACAAAAGTTACTCGGACTTCCGTTTCCGGCATGAAAGTGTTAGGTTGGCGGTGATTGTGTAGTGCAGATTTGAGTGATTTTGAAGTGGAATTTGAGGTGAGTTGGTGGCAGAAGTGTGATTGAGGGTTTTGGTACTGTGAAATTGTCTAAAAAATATAATAGAAGTGAAGAGGTTGGTGATAATTTGTGAGCTTGAGTCTGTTTTGTGTAGGCTGGGAGGTTGGGTTGCATGGCGTTAGGAGCAGGAGGGGGAGACAAGTGCAGCCAAGTGGCGGCGTCAGGGAGGGAAAGATAGAGAGAAGCACGGAAGAAGGCACGGTAGCAGGGTGGGGTAGCGCAGTGCAGATATATGTAACGAAAGTTACGTATGGGGTTGCAGACAGAGGTCACTGCGAATCGGCTTGCTGGATAACGGGGACAGCGATAGCGAAGGAGAAAGGGATTCGGACGAGGAAGTATTCTGTACGTCGAAACTTGAGACAAAAAAGAGAGGACAGTACAAAAATCTGTAGAACGGGAGAGATTAAGGGCGGAGAGTTTTGGCTCAACAGAGCCATTCATAAATAGGAAGAGGGATAGGGCGGCGAGAGGAAGTAGTGAAGATAAATTAGAAGCCGGATTCACCCTAAAAAATCCGAAAATGTACAGAAGACCACCGGGAAAAGAACACCACGGGGGGGGGGGGGGGGGGGGGGAGAAAGAAGAAGAAAAAGTTGAACATAAAAGTGTAAAAGAAAATGTACAGTTAAATGACATGCGTCAAATGATGATGGCAGTAATGGGGATGTATGAAGAAAAGCAGGAGAAAAGGGTAGAGGTAATAAGGAAAGAAATTAGGCAGGAAATGGCAGAGCTGAGGAAAGAAATGAGAAAATGGGAAGAGATTAGGGAAAAGTTAGAGAAAAGGATACAGACGCTGGAGAAAAGACTAGAAAAGAAGGAAGAGCCGAATAAAAAAGAAGAGGAGCTGGAAGGTAGGCTAAAAAAGATAGACAGCTCAAACCGAGAGTCTAGAATAGAGTAGAGTGGGAATAAGGAGAAGGAAAGGCTGAGAAAAATAGAACAAAGAATAGAAAAGAAAGAGAGAGAAGATAGAAAAAGAAACATAGTGATAAAGGGTCTACGATTAGAGGGGAAGGAGATGATGGAAGGAGTAGAGGAAGTACTAAAAAGGATTGATGCTAAGGTAGAGATAGAGGAAGTACGAGGGGTAGGAAGGGAAGAGCGAAGAGGGGAGAGAATGGTACTGATGAAGCTCAAAAAATGGGAACATAAGAGGGATGCAATGCCAAAGAAGAGGATGTTATATGGAAACTCGGAGAGAATAGAGGATGATTTGACGCGGGTAGAAAGGAATATGCAGTATAATTTAAGGAAAATAGCGGAAGAGGAAAGAAAAAAGGGAAGAAGAACATGGGTTAAGTATGGGAGAATGCAGATAGAAGGTGTATGGTGGAATTGGGATGAGGACAAGGAAGAGTTAGTAAAAAATGAGGTATCGGGAAACTAGGTGAGAAAGGATCGGTAGATAAGGAAATAAAAAATAGTAGGAAACAAAAAGAGATGAGAAGCGAAAGTAGAGAAGATTGTGGTTATGCGACTGGAATATAGCAGGCTTAGAAAGTAAGGATAGAGAGTTTATGAAAAATTTGACACAGTAGGATGTAGTAGTAATGATGGAGACGTGGCTAGATGAAAAGGGATGGGAAAGAGTAAGGGGAAGATTACCAGGAGGTTACAAATGGCAAGTTCAGAATGCAAAGAGGAAGCATAAAAAAGGCAGAGCAATGGGAGAAATGGTGATGGGAGTAAGGATCGAATGTATAACAGAGAAGGATAAAAAGGAGATGAAAGAACACAAAGAAGGATTAATAGTAGAAGAGATAAGTATGGGAGGAGAGAGTTGGAAGATAGTGGGGGTCTATGTGAACGGAGACATGCAGGAGAAATCAGAGGAGATGAGAGAACTGATGGAAGAAAGTAAGCAAGAGATTAGACTTATAATAGGAGGAGATTTTAATGCGAGAACAGGAGATAGAGGAGGAAAGGAATGGGGTGGAGAGCGAGGAAGGAAATTCAAAGGTTTCTCCTAAACGGAAGTATAGAGGGGGATGAGGAAGGGGAATGTACACGTTCAGGAGGAAAGAGGGGAACGGTAATTGATTATGTGGTAGTGGACGACGAGGTAAGGGAAAAAGTTAAGAAACTACAGGTAGGGGACTATATAGATTCGGATCACTTTCGATTAATAGTGACAGTAGAGGGAGAAATGGATAATAACGATAAGGATAAAAAGGAAGGAAAAGTAAAAAGAGCAGGAAGAGGGGATTGGTCAAGGGAAGGTAAAGAACAGTTTAAAGAAAAAGTGGGCATTATCAAAATGGGGGAAGGAAATGTAAACAAGGAAATGGAAATAACGATAGGAGAAATAAAACGAGCATTAGAGTGCACAAGCAAAAAAGAGGTTAGTGAAGGAGGTGATAGAAGTGGTTGGGATGCGGAATGTAAACAGAAGAAGAAGAAAGTGAGAAGGGAATTAAGAAAATGGAGAAAAGGAACAAGTAGTGGAGAAGAATATAGGAGAATAAAGAAGGAGCATACTGAGTTGTGTGAGCAAAAAAGAGAGGAGGAAAATAAATGGTTTGAAGAAGAAGCGGAGAAGGCTAGGACGGAAGAGGAGGTTTGGAAGGTAGTAAATAGAGAGATAAGAAAAAGGAAAAGAGTAAATCAGGATATTGAAATGGTAGAATGGAAACAATACTTTATGGAATTGCTAGGAGGGGTAGAGAGGCAAGTTAGAAAAGGAGGAAAAGATGGCAAGGAATCACATGAGGAGGAATACATTACGAGGGATGAAATAATCAAGGTATTACGGATGATGAAAGATGGAAAGGCTCCTGGCATAGATGAGATTCCAAAAGAAGTCTGGAAATATGGGGGGACGGAATTAGAGGAATGGGCATGGTTAATGTGCCATAGAGTATGGAGAGGAGAGGGATGGCCAGAGTTATGGAAAGAAGCAATAGTGATACCAATAGTGAAGAAAGGCAAAGGGGAGGAGGTCAAGGATTATAGAGGAGTGACACTAATGCCAACATTGTATACAGTTTATGTGACTGTTTTATCGGAGAGGTTAAAGAAAGAAGTTGAGGATAAAAAGATAGTGCCTCCGAATCAGACAGGGTTTAGAAAAGGGATGGGGGTGATGGACAACATTTTACTTATTAGACCGGGGCGAGATTGAAAAAGTTATGGTGAAAAAGGGTATACGAGAGGGAGTAATAAAGAGAGTATCGGAAATTTTTAGAGAGACAAAAAGCAAGGTAAAAATAGCAGAGCATGTAGGAGATAGTTTCTGGTTGGTGAGAGGAGTGAGGCAAGGGTGTCCACTGAGCTCACTTTTATTTAATATATTAATATCAGACTTGGAAGAAGAAATTAAGAGAAAAGGGTGGGGAGGAGTTAGGATAGGAATCGAAAAGATATATACACTGGCATACGCGGACGATATAGTGTTGATGGCAGAGGATGAAGAAGGGATGGTGGGCTTAATTACTGGATTAGAGAAATACTTAGATGGGAAAAAGTCAAATTTAAATGTAGAAAAGTCAAAGATAATGAGGTTCAGAAAAGGAGGGGGAAGAAAGAAAGAATGAACGGGGAGGTGGAAGGGAATAAAATTAGAACAAGTTAAAGAGTTTAAGTATCTAGGATATACCTTGCAAACAAATGGAGATCATAGAGCTCATATAAGAGAAAGGATAAAAAAAGCAGCAGGGGTAATGAAACAGATATGGGGAATAGGAAAAAGAAGGTTTAAAAAAATCGGAGAGGGAGAATGTGGTTATTTGATACGCTGGAATGGCCAGTGTTAGGTTATGGAGCAGAGATATGGGGATGGAAAGAAAGAAAAGAGATTGAGAGTTTACAAGAAAGGTATATAAGATGGACGCTAAGAGTAGACTGGAGGACGCCGGGATATATGGTGAGAGAAGAAGCGCAAAGGGAAACTTCAAGTACTAGAGCGTGAAAGAGGGCATGGAATTTTGAGAAGAAGCTGTGGGAGGGAAGGGGAGGGGAGTTAGCGAGAAAGTGTTTGATGGAGATAGAAGAAAGGAGAGGGTGGGTGATGGAATTATCAAGATGGGAAGAAGAAAGGAGGGAGTTCTTTAAGGCTCAAGATATAGAAGACAGGACTGGAGTAAACTATGAACAAATGGAAAAAAGGGAGAGGGAAAGACAATTAATAGAAAGATGGGGGATGATTGAGGAATCAAAATATAATAAGTGGTATAAAATGATAAAAAAGTAAGGAGTACCAAAGTATTTAGAAAAGGGATGGGGAGAGAAAATATGGACCAGAATAGCAAGGTTTAGATTGGGAAACGAGGTGAGGGCAGGTATGTATTGGGAAAAGAAAGAGAACAACAAGTGCAGAATCTGTGAATGGGAAGAGGAAACATGGGAGCATGTATGGGAAGGATTTCGGAGAGGAATGGAAGGTAAAGGAAGCTGGCAAGAGAATGTGGTAAAGATTCTAGGAGAGGATGGTTCGGGAGAAGAGTGGATGAAGGAGTTAGATTGGGCTAGGGGAGCGAATGAGAAAGAATGAAAGAATGGATGCAGAAAAAATGGTAAAATCGAGGTACAAGAGAAGTGAAAGAAAAAGGAAACGGAAGTCGCTTAAATTAGAAGCGTAAAGATTTGTAAGTAACGGTTATGTAATAGCTAAAGTAGATTAAGATGCGTTTGCGTTTGGTGTATCGCTCTCTCTCTCTCTCTCTCTGTCTGTCTCTCGCTTGCACACTCGCTTTCGATCAATCGCTCACTCGTTCGCTAACACGTCCCAAATTGCGCACATTATGAATAAAGAAGACAAAAGTTACTCATCTAAGAAAGAGCTACAAATTTTTCATAAATAATTTTTTGATAGAACGAGTGGGTTTGCTTTTAGTCGTAAAAAAAGATTAAAGATATTAAATTTAATTTGTGGAATAAGAAAAGTTGTTCGAGCAAAAAAGATGTACAAGTTTTGTCATAAGCTCTTGTTATAAAAATATATTAAAAATGAAAAATGAACTTTTTGGAAAAACGACACAAGCTACAATAACAGTTTATTCAGCAACATTTTTCGCCTGAATTATATCTGCAAATTTGCTTCGAACGTCTTTATGTTAGGATGTGTATTTTTGGTTTAAACCGTAAAAAATAACATTGAATGTTAACAAATTAGTTTTATAAAAAAACGACACAAGTTGCAGTAAAATGTTTATTAACCATTTTTTATAGAATGCGCTTTTTCTTAATTATAAATGCAAGAAAATGAAAATACGTATCTTTTAATAAGAATGCATATTATGAATTGTAATAATATGAATTTATTGAAGTGATACATTTTTCAGGGTGTCTGAGAATAAAAATTAGCGCAAAATAGTTAGTAAATATTAAAGTAATCATCAAAAATACAATTTCGAACTTATTTGGCAATATTTGAATAAGCAGACCCAGGCTGAAGTACAGAAAGAAATGTATGTGATATACATTTGATACACCAGTGTTGAACATAATGTAGAAAAGTTCACATTGTGGACAAAATCTAGTGCGAAGCACAAGATACGTGATGATAGTGTGTTCGATAAAGCCGAAGGAGCTTTAACAAAAGATAATTCACAATCACCAAATTACAGCTGTCGTTGCATTGACCTCTTATTTTAAAAGTTCTTTGTGGAAATATGGGAGAAATAAAAGCACCGAGTGCGTAGCGCGAGAATCAACAGTCGCGCGCGCCCTAGGCGCGCTTAAACTTGCAAGCGAAGCGAGCCGCGCGCTTTCCGACACCCATAACAATTCGTAACTTTAGAGGAAATCAGCTCCCCATCCCCATCCCTCCCCTCGCCCACCACGCAACCCAAGTTGTTACCTAATACTTGAACCGCTACTTTCCTATGAATATTTCGATTGAATAAATGATACAGGAATACGCTGTTCATGATTCGTTACGAGTATTTTAAATAAATTAATGATTCTATTTACGGAAAGTCTTAAACTTTTTTTGAAAGAAAAGCCAAGAAAAATATAAATACGTACCTACTCTTTATATATAATAGCTTGATTGTAGAGAAAAATCTTATTCTTTTAACGCCCTCCAAAACTTTTCGCCTTTTAATTCTTCTTCACGCCTGTTAGAATTTTGAACGGGGCTTTTTTTCCACTTCCTGCTACCATTTTCTCTTAGTCTTAAAAGTAACGTTCTAATTTATCTCCATCATTGATTGGCCAACGGCCATACCGCGCTGGAAGCACCAGTTCCCGTTAGATCACTGAAGTTAAGCAGTGTTGGGCGCGGTTAGTACTTGGATGGGTGGCCGTCTGATACTACTACGTTGCTGTTGGCGGTCGTGGGTGTGGTGAGCCCACACTTGTAGTCATTTACTACAAGAAACTATCCACCTAAAAAACACTACCCTAATCGGGTAGTGTCACGCTTACCCCTAGAGGCTCGCCGAAAGGGAAATAGCTTAATGATATACATACATTGATAATGCAATTCACGAGAGTATACCGATCCCGAATAAACAATACAGGTCTGTATCTAGTATGCATCCTCGACGAATACAATATTCTACTCGATGACCACTTCTGAGAACATTAATCGCGAGCCACACGCACATGTACTGGTGAATTGGTTTTGTAAATCAACAGAATCGACTTCATTCTCAACTCTCAACCATTTGACAGCTAAGAGCTATTAAGCTTGCTTTCTCCTCGCTCTTTCAGTCAGTCCCTTTCTATTACTTTTTGCCCTTTTCTCAAACAGTATATAGATAGAGTGCTGATAGAGGGGTCACGTTAGACGTTAAAAATGAAAAAGCTCAGAACCCGGCGGCTTTCTGCCGATTTTAATTAAACATTTTGCGTTGTGTTGCAAAATATGTGTAGTAACAAGTTTTAAAAAACCTGTTCGGTAATCTGAAAATCCATTAGCTTCTAAAATTTTCAAAAACCGATTGAAAACTTGAGTAAATTGAATAAATTCAGTCCTTGAGCAACAAAAACACAGTTTATGTGTATATTTTCCGAGATGTCCAGTCTGGGAGTAGTGACTTGTACCGTGCGCGGTTTCACGCTCCTGTCGTAGCTCATATCTCCAAATAAGATGGTTTTTCAATGAAAATACATACAAATTAAGTTGTAGAAGAGAAAATTCTATATAATTTCAGTAGTGAACACTTTTATTCAGAAACGACCCCATTTCGAGATATAAGCTATGACAGAAGCGTACGACCCACGCGGTACAACTCACCCCCTACCCCTAGGGAGGATATCTCGGAAAATATGATATAATTTTTCGTCTTCCTTCGAAATCCATTGAAATCCATTTTCAAAAACGTTCAAAATTGACGAAACGGCGGCAGATTCTCTGAAAATATATTATATTATTATATAGTATATTCCATGAGATACTCTGCCATATGCCCGCGCCTTGGAAATAAGAGAGAATTTTCTTTCTGCAAAACGAAAATTTACGTTTCTTGCCAAAAACGATACAAGATACGAAAAAAGTCGAAGAAGTAGAATTATTTCTCGAAATAATTTGTATCAAAATTGTCGTTTTGACACTTTTTCCTACCTAGCATCATTTTTCTGATTTTTTTTTAATATGGATAAAACCCTTTAGGATTAATTTTTTTCTCCACAATACAATTTTATGGTGTGATAAAAAACAAAAAGGATGTAATTTAACAGTTTAAATAACGTTTTGGTAAAATAATAAAACTAAGTTGGTAACATAAAGATAGAAAAAAGGAAGAGTATCGAATTTTTTAAAAATGCCGAATTTAAAGAAAAGAGTTTGACGTGAAAGTTGTTGAAACTATTAAATGATGTTTTTCATTGACTTTTGTGGCACTATTAAATTGTATTGTTAAGAATAAATAAATTTCGAAGAATGTTATATATCTTTTCACAAAGATCTGGAAAATAACGTGAGATAGAAGAAAGTTTCAAGAGACATTTTTCGAGAACTGTTTTATAGAAACAGTTTTTTTCCTTTGACTTTTTATGTATCTTATATCGTTATAGCAAAAAATGTGGCTTTTCGCTTTTTTTACACAAAAAATTATCTCTTCTCTCCGACGCGCAGACATAGGTAAACACAATCTTGACATTGTGCCTCGATAGCCGCACTATTTTTAGTACTTGCCCTCGCCGAAATCGCCATATATTTTCCCTATTACCCATCTGGCCCCGATCGCGTTGGCATGATCTGGCCCGGGTAGGGCTAATTTCATGGCCCAGAGAGTACCGTTGTCTACTTTATTGACACGTGCATTTCAGTGTAAGCTTCTGATGTTTAATATCTAAATATTAATTAAGTTTATTAAAATTATGCCAAAGTGTAAAAAGAGCACATTGCGTGTTCGGAAGCACCGTACGATAGCCATATTGCCATATGCACGTGACGTGTCGAGTGAAAGTTAGTAAATCAGTGAAACCTAACCTCAAAATGAAAATTATATTATATAATTTAAATTAGATTTAAATACTATTCAAGCTCTTTACTAAAACTAAAATTTCATTGCACACTGTAAAAAATTTCGGGAATTTTCCCTACTTTTTAGTGGGGAAAAATCCAAATTTTCGTTGGGGAAAATCATTTTCCCCAAGATTTGTGGAAATTTCCCTAAAAGTTCTTATAATTCATCAAAAAATTGGAGAACATTTCCTAAAATTTAGGAAATTGGATAACACCTACAATTTTTGGGGAAATTTCCCGAAACTTATGGTAATTCATACCAAAGTTTGGAAATATTTTCTACAATTTAGGGAATTGAATCATTCCTGCTGAATGTAGGGAATCGTTCCAAAAATAATTCTGGATTTCCACGTAGATTAGGTAAACTTTCTAAAAACTCTTGAAGTATTACCGTATGTTCAGGAAGATATTTTGCCCTAATATATATTTGATAAACTAGCACAATGTTTTGAATAATTTTACGAATTTTTGTGGAAAAAAGATTTATTAATGTTATAGTCATCTCAAAGATTTCTTTCCGTCGTTTTCATATAACATTATAGAAAATTGTCGATTTTTTAACAGTTCGGCATAGAAAACTTCAAATTTTTGTAAATTTCTTTCGATTTTTATTGAATAATTATCAAGTTGATGATTTTGTATAAAACATACAATTTTTCTAAAAATAATAATCAAAATCTACAAAAAAAGTTTTTGATTAATCAGTTAAGTGTAGTATACTATGCACCACGATACAGTTTTTTTCCGCTCTGGGCTGGTAGTTCATGAGAACTTTGCCAGGGCGCGACGTGTCACGTCTCTCGAAACAGAAATGACGCATCGAGTGTTTAAGAAAGCAGTCGACGCGAAGCAAAGCATACTTATCTGGCGCAGAGGCAACCATGATCAACAACATGATGATCAAAAAGGCAGTTTCTTCATTGCTTTTTTTATTAGGATTGCACAAATTTTGGGGAATTTTGCCTAGATAAATTTCCGGAAATTCTCGAAATGTTTTCCCACATAAGCACAATATTAGCAATGCTAAAGATTGGGACGGCAATCGCAAACAAAGAAAAACATGCAGTATATTATCATAATTTCAAATTAATAAATAATACAGTTCAATTTATCTTGTGGACTATTAGTTATTTAGAATAAAAATGCCCCATCATTTTTAATATAACTCAATCGGGACCTAATAGAGTAACGACTTGGCACTGACCCGGCACACCGATGGGGCTAACAAGTTCGGCCCAGACTGGTCCGTGCGTTTCATCACGGGTTGATCTGACCTGGCTTCCCGATCTAGGCCCCATTTGGCCAGATCGGGGCCACGGAAAAATTTCTGCGAGGGTTATTATGATAAATATAGTTTTTAGGTTCACTATGTGGAATGTATAGAAATAACGTAGTGTATACGGATCCGGCATATATTGTCGGATTTTAATTTTCTGTTCCGGCATATTATGCCGGATCTTAATCTTCTGTTCCGGCATATTTTGCCGGATCTTAATATTCTCTTTCGACTGTTTTTTTTTTATTCTCTTTCCCTGTGACTGGTTACCGAAATAATGTTGGTTTAAGCCCCTACCCCTTTCCAACGTGTCTTGGGGGGTGGGAAGGCACCCCTGTGACTGGTCACAAAAGTTACCGATCTATTACCATGAATTTCTAAAATTTCCCTAAATTTTTATATATTTCGATCCATTACCATATTTTTAAAAATGTATGAAAAGTTTGATGAATTACCATAATTTCTCAAATTTATGGAAATTTATCATTATTGTGGAAATTTATAAAATTTTTGGAACGGGTGAACTTCCGAAAACGGTGGACCTCCGACTTTCTTTGGGCTCCGTATAATTATGTATTTTGACGCGCTAATTACGAATATGATAGTGAAAATTAGCGCAAATTTGATTTTCATGGTGAAAACCATAAAAAAAAACCATAAACATACTGGCTTTTTAGGTTCAGCTCAGCTAATATTTCAGCGCTTCGTGGGGGACGGGAAGGCAACCATGTGACTTTTACAAAAATAATGTAAGGTCATACCCCTACCCCTTTTCCAGCGCTTCGCGGGGGGCGGGAAGGCACCCCTGTGAGTTTTTACAAAAATAATGTAAGGTCGTACCCCTACCCCTTTTCCAGCGCGTCGCGGGGGGCGGGAAGGCACCCCTGTGAGTTTTTACAAAAATAATGTAAGGTCGTGCCCCTACCCCTTTTGCAGCGCTTCGCGGGGGGCGGAAAAGACACCCCTGTGAGTTTTTGCAAAAATAATGTAAGGTCGTATCCCTACCCCTTTCCCAGCGCGTCGCGGGGGGCGGGAAGGCACCCCTGTGAGTTTATATAAAAATAATGTAAGGTCGTGCCCCTACCCCTTTTCCAGCGCTTCGCGGGGGCGGGAAAGTCACCCCTGTGAGTTTTTACAAAAATAATGTAAGGTCGTACTCCTACCCCTTTTCCAGCGCTTCTCGGGGGGCGGGAAGGCA
>CAKNWT010304077.1:0-13717 GCA_932066315.1 Andricus coriarius | reverse complement strand
GAACTTTTTCAGGTTTTCCAGAGTCTGCATCAACCTAGTCAAATTAAGAAAATGAATTGTAGAGTGGTTCAATATACCTGTGAAAAAACACTACAATTATTTCTTATCGAAGTCACAGGCATGTCCAGAATCTCAGCACTTTGAAAAAAATTGATAAAAAAATAAATAAAAAAAATGTGAATGATTGGTTGAGCAGCGGAGAGAAAAGAAGCAGCATGCTTTATGAGGTGACTACACAGTCGGCTGAGTTAGTATATTTCATTTTAAATTTCATCGAGAGACAGAGACTGGTTTGGGGATCATTTATAATAATTCCTTGACAGGTCCAGGACGATCCTGGTTCCCGGAAGGGCCGCTGAGACGAGCAGAGTAGAGGCGAGAACGGGAGTGTAAATCCAGTGTTCATTGTACGACAAAGAACCAACGCGAGAATGGTCTCGCAAATAATTCGCGGAAAAGGCCACTGTAAATTTTGCTCAACCCTCCACACCCGCCAAAGATGACAGAGGAAAAAGAATTACGCACAGATGAGTTATTGCACCGGAGAGGCGAGAGCCGATAGCGGACCGTACGCGTATCCCGCAAACCAGTCACCATACAATGGTTTTTTTTTACTAGTGCTCTTCCTTTGATTCTCTTCCCAAATATATAAGTATTTATTATCAGGCGTTTGAGAAATAATCACCATATTCAATTTCGGAGTTTCTAAATACAACCGAAGTTAAATAGAACTGACGGTGAGACTTTTCAAAATTTTGACCAATCAGATTTCGCGGCCGTCGCGGCGGTGACGTTGCAAAATATTTGCAAGTCACAAGTTCCTTAAATTTCAAGATTCAGACTATTTCGGTTTCTTTATTTTAAATAATTTCATTCTTTTACTCCTGCCAATCCAGAAGCTGCGCGGTATTCCAAGGCTTGGGTTAATTATTTAAGATAGTTTAAGCTTAAAAATAGATTTTGCCTGTTTTCCTTTTTTTATTCTATGTACTTTTCGAAAATGAGACCATCATGAAGAATCATGATCCATCCAGACCTGATGAGAGACTTAAAGAAGCAAATGGGACGCATTTTGTCAATTGGAGTAACTCAACCTATTTTAAATTTCCCGCCAATCCTACTCTTGTTAGTCTACCTACTCCTGTCCTTCTGGTCGTAACCCTATATTTATTGAACATCTTGGAATGCTACTAGGATTCAAATTTTCGTCCGACACTTGGTTGACTAATTATCACCAAATTCAGAAGAGACAATTTTGGTGGACACAGTCATGTCATTTAAAGTCACATCCCTGACAGCCTATTTCAACTGTTTAAACTTTCCATAGCAACGCCAATCACGAAACACCATTTCAACCAATCAGGATTCAGCCGGTTGTTAAAGAAGAAAACGACGCCGCGAAAGAACTCTCATCTTTCGTCAGGCAGATTTTGGAGCAGGACGCATCGTAGAATTTATCTTGAATGTTTGATTAATTTTTTAAGTAATTTTGTCAAGTATTATTTTAAAGTGTCTTTAATATTAGAGTTATTGAAAGTTGTGACCCTGTCATCTAATTATAAGGTAGAAAATTCATGTTTTGATCTAGGAAGAAATATTCTACGAGACTCTGTGGCCCCTTTTGTTCTGCGTTTAATTGGTCAATTATTGATTATTGATCAATTAATTTCTGTTTTTGTGAATCTTTAATATTTCCATTGTTGTAATATTGTAGTTGAACTTTTGTCACATGGTTCCCTCAGGTTAATTTATTCCATGTTGTCCCGATATTAGTGAAATGCTGTCTCCTTTGACCCCTAATATTATTTAAAAATCCCCATATTTATAAATACTGTATTTTGTGACTTATATTTGAGGTTTACCTTTTTAGTCCCAAGTTATATTGTAATTTTAAATTATATTAGTCCCTGAATTACCCTACGTTCCCCTGCGCTAATTAAGAAAGTGTTTCCCTATAACCTCCAAAAATATTTTTAATATGTGAGTTTAAGAATATTATATAACCCATTTTTTAAGACTTGGAAAACCGAGACGAAACATCACATTTCGTTTAGAAAATTATATTCCACCATTTTGTATACACATTTTAACTTTTGAATTTATTTAAAATTTTGTTGAATTCTTCTTTTAAATGATCAATTAATTTTTTTTCACCTTTGTGATTGGTCCGTGGAGGATCTGGCACCCGCAATTATTGAACAAATAAATATGATACGTAGAAAATTTAATTTTTATTAGAAATTAGTACTGAAGTATAACTGGGTTAATTTTAATGAATTGGTCCGGTTATACGGCTTTTTACTTGACAGCTAATTCAGCTCAGAGAGTATTTGTAACGGTGTGCACCGTTTTTAAAATTAAAGTCCCAGGGCACTAAGACCCTCTTACCTAATACTGTCTAAACTAGTAGATTCCATGCCTGAAAGATTCAGATGGCTTAAGAAAAATTTGTTTTTGATATTCCTCGAAAAATCATTATTCATTCGAAAAAAAATAATTTAAGGGGAATATTTAAAAACATTTCCAAGCAAAAACTAATTTTCATGTATACATAACAATTAAGCAAAAAATTAAATAATAGATAATATTTATTTGGAACTAGCTTAAAATTGCTTCAAATGATATGATTTGGAAAATTTACAAATATATCGATTCATTCTTCAATTTATAGTTTTGAAAATATTAAATTCATAAAAGTTAAAAAGAAAGTTATTTTGCAGTATAAATACATTCAATTAAACTTTTGTTAATTAAAAAGTGGTCATAGTTTTCATTGTATAGGTTTGAATTATTAAGCGTTTGAATAAAAAAGAATTTAATTTAATTTGAAAAGTTTATAATTCAAGAGTTTTTAAATTTTATTGACCGTATGAAAGAGATCGAGGAAATAAATATTATCAGTTTGTTCGAAAGTTATATAAATATAATTTCCCTAAGATTCTTGGCAAAATTTAAAAATATTTTAGAAAATTTCAGTTTTATTGAAAAACAATCTCGAAAATTTTAAAGAAAATTTTTTGTTATCACAGGATTTTACAAAATATTAGGAAAAACTCGGGTCGTTTTAATAGATATTTAGGATTTTTAGAAGTTTGGTAGAAATTAAAGAATATTTTATAAATTTCCAGAAACGTTTGCAAATTTTCAAATATTGTTGATCTCTTAAAACCTTCTAAATATTTAAAAGCTTTCAAAATTCTCAAGATGTAAATTATTATTATTTCCCCATTTTAGTCGGTAATTTAAAATTTTCTCTTATTAATACTGCTTAGAACTTTCAGAAATCAATTTTATTTTTAAAATTACTTTTAATCTACAATATAATAATTTTAAACCTTTCGATTTTAAATTATTCGTCTTCCAAATTTTTTGCTTTTAAAAATTACACTCATCAGACTAAAATTTGATTTTACTCAATTTCGACTGATTCAAAATAAAGGTGTAATTTCAAACATTTACAGCTTGAAACCAGTTTACTTAATAAAATAAATATTTAATTTAAGAACCTGGCAATTTCCAAAATTTAAAGACTGTTATGTTTACAACTTTTTTGCTAGTACTATAGAGGTTTTTTCAAATTTTTAAGCCAAAACATTTAAAATTTTCCATTTGGAAGAACTTTTTTAGTCTACAATGTTTCAATTTGGTATGTTTCGATTTTAAATTATTCAAATTAAAAATTTCTTGTTTTTAAAAATTATACTTATCACACTAATTTAATTACACTAATTGAAAAAGTTGTAAAACATCATAGAATAGAAAAATTTTTCAACTATTATATTTTTTAATTCAAAAAAATTGATTTTACTGATATTCGTTCATTTTCTTGAATTCTTTCGAAATATTTTATGGTATTTTGTAAAAATTCCAAGAAAATGACAATATGTTTTAATAATTTGACGGGGTTTCGAAGGATTTTAAAGATTGTAGGATATTTTTGAAACTTTCTGAATTATTTTAAATTATTCTGAATTCTCCTGAATTTCTTTTGATTTATTTGAATTCTTCTAATTTGAAACAATTCTACTTAATTGAATGCTTTTTTTAATTTATTAAAATTTCATTTAATCTTGATAAATTCTGTTATAAAACTTATTGAATTCAATGCATTTTTTGTAATTAAAAAGTTTTGTTTAAATCACCTCGTATTTTTATGAATTTTATCAAGTTTTTCTCAATTTCCTTAAATCCCTATCAATTTCAAAATTTTTAAATATTTATTAAAATAACTCTAAATTTTCCTACCATTTGTGTGAGTCCTGCAAAATTACAAAAAAAATTATAAAAATCTTACCCACCACCTATAATATATTTAAATTAAAATATTTTGAGTATTTCTTAATGAATTCATTTTTGTATCTATTTGAAAGTTTTCGAAAGTTTACGAATTATAGTATGGGAGCAAAATGTTGAGGAAAGAATCTTATATTTGTGCTCAGAAATATTCAGAAACAAAATGTATGATGAAGTGAAATTTCTCATTTGAAAATTATGATTTGCAAAAAAATGGCGAAGAAGATTCCTAATCTTCATTAATAGATTAAAAAAAACTTGAACATACACTAAAAAGTAAACTCATGCAATGTCGCAACGAATCAGATTTTTGACCACAATCTTTGCGAGATCTCGTAACTACAGTTTCTTAAGCAAAAGATTGTATGAACAAATTCTTAGTGTTGACTTTTATTGGTACCACATCGCATCATGAACATTATTAAGAAAAATGATTCATGTTTGCCTTTAAACTTCCATCTAGAACATCTGTTTAAATAAAATGAACTTATAAAATAAACAAGTAATATCAAATAAAAAATTGTCATTACTCAACATATTTTCCAACATAATTGAATGAGATTAAACATACAATAAATAGAAAAAATACATTCAAAGTTTTGTAGAACTACTGTCGATCACCAGCAATATTATATTTTAGCTTTACATTTGAAAAAAATTAATTATTGATGTGAAACAATTTGGTTTACATGCACTGTTCTAAAATTCTTTGAGACTGCGCGATGCTTGCCTAATGGTGATTCCTTGGTTTCTTCAAAAGTCATTTCGTCAACCTTGCCGCTCTCCATGTTTATTTTTGCTCGCTTTAGACGGCCATTCCTTGTTGTATACAAGCCACGAAGTATTCTACCAGTAGCGCTATCTACAATTGCAAAAACATCACCATTGGACGTTGATAATACACTTTGTTCTTCGGCTGGCATGGGCCGAAGGGCCTTATATTCTCCTTTCAGATGAATTGGTGTATCGCGAGGAAAAGTGTATCTTCGCACCTCAAATAGCCGGTTCGGATTCGTTTTGGGAATGAACCGAATAAATCTAAGCTGATCAAGCTTATATCCAAGTACGAAAGGAGAAAGCTTCCTGGCAGGAGGAGACCAGATACTGGACCTGGCTGGAAGAGAATGCGAGGCAGGAGGAGAAGACCTGCTTAGAGAATGAGGCCTGGCAGCATAAAATATTATTTATAACTATAATGAATATTTAAATAATAAAATTGTCTAATTTTCCTAATGAACTAGGATTAGATAACCCATTACTTTAAAATCAAAATATATAAAATAAATATAATTAAATAGGAAATTTTTATAATTTAATTCATAAATGGAAAAAACCTTTCAGGTGAATGATATCTTTCTGGAGAATAAGACGGTCTGCAACGAGGAACATATGGAATAGGGGCGCCATTAGGTAAGCACTCGAATTGTGAACTCAACTCTGCAACAAGAAATAGATTAATTCTTTCCTGAAATAGAAAACGAGATTACAGAACAAAATTGGAGTAAGAAACGTTGAAGGTCATGAATGAAACCGGGTAGCGTTCTGCTGGGTAATTGATAAATGGGTAACGAGCTTCTGTGACCTTGTTATACTACCGTTGGAGAATAGAGGTAATCTACAAATTACGTGAGACGATTTGGGTTTGGTTTGATAAAATTTTACTGTTTCTTATGAGGAAGGAAAGGGAAAGGGGGAGATCTGACACAAGACAAAGTTTTTTTTATCAAAAGTAGAAAATTCCTATATATATTAAAACTTAGGTGTATTTTCAACAAAATTGAGATATTTTAAACTAAATGGTTGATTTCTAACCAAAAGGATGCAGTTTTAGAGAAGAAATTAATTTTCAACTAAATTTTTAAATTTGCATGCAAAAAGTATAAAATCAAATAATGATTGGAAACAAGTAATTAGGGTAGAATACGGATTAGGTCCGGCAAATTTTATTTAATTTATTTACCAATGGAATTGAGGATAATCAGCAATGATGAGACGAGATTATAAAAAATCTTCATCTTTTCGCGTTAGAGGAAAAACTGATAAAATTGGTATTGATAAAGTTGGTTAAAAATGTAACTGCTGAATATTTCAGTGCTTCATTAGATTGTATTATACGTATAACGCATAATCGTTATCTCGCTGATTGTAGACGTCAGGGTTCTTTCATTTTAAACATTTACATTTCATTCGAATCAGTTTCAAGGAAAAAAAGTGTTGACTATTTTATGTTTTTTTCTTCTCAGGCTCAAGATATTACCACCTCAATAGGTTGAATGCTTTATTAATATTAATATTATAATATACTGATGTGGATAAAATTTGTTTCTAAAGTTCACACCAGATTTTAAGATTTCAATTATTTCGAAGATTTTTAATAGAGTTTTAAAAAATGTTACAGGAATTTTGGATAGTGCATAGAATTTCCAAAATTAAACGTGATTTTAAATATTGCAAGTGAATCAATGGTGAACCATTTCCCATGATTTCTCGCGCAGCAATCTAAAATTTCTTAGAGACTAGCCCCTCTCTAATGAGGAATAGAATTCAAAACATCAAGCTCCGTCATCTTTCAAGAAACCAGAAGCAAAAAGATCCAAGCCAAATCGACGTTTTCAAGGAATTCCGCTTGAATTTGATCAATGGAGGAATAAGTTTAAATTAATTTTTTTTTAAACTACGTTTTCTCTTAATCTAAAAATAAAATAATCTACCAACGCTTTAATTTCAAACTAATTAAACTAAAAATATAAAACAGCAAGAAACGATAATAAAAATGAGACATTTGATGAGATGGATCTCATGCGGCCTAATCGTCAGGAAGAAATTTAGAATATTTTTTGCTTTAAAACCAAATTTTTATTATTGAAAAAGAACAATGACATTCCCGAACACCCTCTTTCTCAAAATAAAAAAAAATAAAAAACAGTATAATAATTTGTCGATGACCTTCTACTCATAACATGTTACATGTTGATCCTACTTCAGATCACCAACAATATTATAATTAAGTTTTACATTTTTTTTAAATTAAATTATTGGCGTGAAGGAATCTCGTTTACATGCAATATTCTAAAATTCGTTCGGATTGGGCGCTCCCTCCCTAAGGGAGCTTCCTTTATTTCTTCTGCGGACATTTCGTCAATCCTGCCGCTGTACATGTTTATTTTTACCCGTTTTTGATATCCAGTTATTTTTGTATATATTCCCCGAAGTCTTCTATTATTTTGCATTATTGCAAAGATTTCCCCATCAGACGTTGATAACACAGTTTGTTCTTCGCTTGGCAAGGGACCAAGGATCTGATTTTCTCCTTTCATTTCAATTGGCTTATCGCGAGGAAAAGTGTATCTTCGAAGTTCGAATTGCCGGTTCGGATTCGCCTTGGGAATAAGTCGAATAAATCTGAGTTCTTCAAGTTCAAAACCAAGTATGTATAAAAAAGTTCGAACGGCTGAAGGAGACCTGGACCTGCCACGAAGAGAAGGCTCGCCAGGGGAAGAAGGCTTGGCAGGAGAAGAAGGCCCGACTTGAGAAAGAGATCTGACACAAAGAAAGATTATCTACAATCATAAAACATATTAAAATAGTAATATTCCAGGAATTTTATGATAAACTAGGATTAGATACACTATTATTAAGAAAAATATGTTTATACTAATAGATGTATCGATATAGTAAATTTTAATAATTAAATGAATGAATGGAAAAGACCTTTCAGGAGAATGATGCTTGTCCGGAACATAAGAAGGTTCGGAACGAGGAGCAGTAAGAATAGGTTCGCCATTGGGCAAACAGTCAAACTGTAAACCTAACTCTGCAACAAAAAACAGATGATTGAATTTTTCTTGTGTATTCTCCTCCGCCACATTTTGCCGAAAATTGATTTCCTTTTTCGGCATCGCAAGACTTCATGCAGGAGGGCACAAGGGGATTGTCATATTCCGGAATATGTGGAAAATTACAGGAATTCTTGAAGAGGATTTCCGGTGTTATGCCTAAAAAAATGAAATCAGTATCTCGAAAAGTCCCAATTATAGGTCACTAAGTGCTCCTTAAACTTACACTCATCTACATATGGAAGATTTCTCATTTGGGTTTGATTACGGTTTGTGGATTGGGTACATATATATTGGTATTTAATATTGATGAGATCGTGATCAGATAGAAATGGAGTAGGATTCTGGCTATAAGAATTCAGCTTATCAAGATCATCTACTATCATTAAATCTATTCGGGAACGGTAATGACCCGTGACCTCCAAAGCTGCAGCAATCTGGCAGAAAGTAGCGGGCAAATCCTCTGACTGTTTCACATGTAATCCATGAACCTCAAGTCTTGATGAGAACACACTTTGTTCTAAATACTTACATCTACTCATTAAATTGTAAGCTTGTGTCTTCAAAACCTTGTACTCGTCTAAAATAGATTCAGAATCCTTTTGGAGCTTGGTAATGTCAGTCACATTCGAGGATGAGGTCTCCTCTAATACCACGATGCGGAAAGTATTTTTAACAACATCGGTTTTTACTCCTTTGATGGCTACCTCAAATGAATGATTAAAAGCCATTTGTTTGGCCACAAACTCCTCCAACAAGAAAGTGATTTTTTGAAGGCCGGACTCCTGTCCTTTACAAATAGCGTTGTAGATTAATTCTTCTACTCCGGTCCCCATGTGTGACAGAAGACATCCTTGGCTTACTTACATCTCCCTTAGACGAAACCGAGGAAAGAGACCCACCATGACGGGTGCTTTTCCTACCCAAGGATTTCGAGTAGTTAGTGCAGTTCCAAATCTTCAATTTTTGGTTGATATTTTCAATATCCTTAGTCTCGTGACAATGGGCTACACCCTCCACAAGTTAGAGAATCCGTCGCCCCTCTCGCTATAGATCCATTACAGACCACATATGCCACCATAATGGTAATGTAACCAGCATATGATGAAATAAAAAAGTATTTTCGAAAAATATTTTGTGGTATTTTTTCACCACCAACTTATCAGATATCCTGAAAAACAGCCAATTCCCATTTCGACACGAAAATTTTTGTGATCAGTTGACGTGGACACCACCAGTTGGAAGTGTTCCATATGGTACGAATTTTGTATCAATCGGAAAACCTTTTAAATTTCCCTTTTTATAGCGCACTGATTCTGGATTCCCCCGGAATGAATTCGGATTAAATTTGTGCTTATATCAGACAAACACAAATAATTCTTGAAAGAAAATAGCAGTTAGGATAGAATGTATATTAAATCTCACAAATTCTGATTTGCGTATAGGTTGAAAATATACTTGCAATTATAAATATATTTTATTATTATACTCACCAATTAAATTGAGGCTAACCGCCACGTGTAATACAAGAGAAGAAACGATCATCATCTTTCACAATTAAAGGACAATGTGCTTAATGAAGAATTCTATTAATAATTTAACTAACGTATTCTTTAGTGCTCCATTTAATTATTTAATACATAATCTTATAGTCGTTATCTCACAGTTAATTGTCGTCAAGACTCTCCTTATCAGATATTTACATTTCATTAGATGCAATTTTAAGGTATAAAATCTAGACTAACAATTTATATATTATCTACCATTAGAAAATATTGTAACCTTTTAAAAATTAATAATTTTTTTTAGAAAATATGGGCTTTTTTAACCAAGCAGTAGACTCTTCAATACAAGAAAAATGAATTCTTAACAAAATCTATAATAGCTGATATTTTCACGAAAAATGTGTTATTTTAATTTAAAAAATGTCGCATCGAACCAAAAAGAAAAAAAAAAGAAAACAATATAGAATGCGGATTACGTCGGACATATTGTAATTTGCGGAAAGCGAGAAAAAAAATTTAAAATTATTTTTATATTTTATTATTATATTCACTAATAGAGTTAAGAATAAACGCTAAGGATAAGATAAGATTTTAAACGCTCTTCGTCTTTTCTAATAAAAAGACAATCTAGTTATTATATAAATAAATAATTTGCCTAAAAACATCAATAATAAATATCCTAGTACTTCATTTGATTTTATAATACATAAATCGTAAAGTCATTATCTCAAAGATTTTAGGCGTCAAAGTCCAGCATAATATGTTTGAGGCTTTATCAACATTAATATTATATTATAAAAGACAAAATACAAAAAAAAACTACTATTCAAATAAAGACAATTATTGTTATAAATATGCTGAAAATTCAACTATTTTTAGTTAAAACTGAAACTACTTGTTCTTAAACATTTATTTATATACAGTAGCAGTATTGTATAAAACGGAGACCAAGTTAAAAAATTTCTGATGATTTCATGGAATTTTATAGTACTCAAGAGGATTTTGAACGATGTCAAAATATTTCAAAGAAGTTCATAAGAATTATTGTAATTTCAGAGCATACACTGGCACGTCAGATTTCGAGTGCGATCGGTAAGACAGTATTTGTTTTAAATTCGAAGCATGGGCTAAGTTTATGATGGAGGAAAATTACGCAAAGTTTGCGTACTTATATGATAATAAAATTTGTGTTGACGTCAAATTTTAATTTGATTACTCATACTAAGTCAGTCCATGGTCCAAATGATAATGAAATATTACGTAATTTAATAATATGCAAATTTAAATGTTTTTTTCTTTTTAATGGACATACCCAAATCCTGCAAAAAGTTATAACCTTACAAAGTATCAATTAATATTTGAGCTGCGACATTTCGTCGATCAATTACTACTTCTTTTAGACTTGTACATATTTTCAATCCGTCTTTTGCCGGCATTCCCCTTCGGATCACAATTTAATTTACGTCAATGTATTGCTTTGTAGGTGCTCTTTAAGAAAGAGTAGCCCCACTATGCTCTATTTCTTGAAGCATTTTCATGTTTTGTTTTTTAAGAAATGATTACCATTATTATTATCATTATTTCCTGGGTTGAGACCGTAAGAGCCCCTGACGCTTGAGTGATCTTGTTGCGTCCCTTTGTGAGCCTAAGGTGAGATGGAGGGGCTCCAACCCTGTTGATGCCCCCAAATGCATTGTGGGTGTCGACATCAAGGCACCAGTGACGCCTCTCAGAATCCTAATTCTTTCTAGACGAGAATTCACCGAGGGCAGTTCGACCTTGCTCGGCCAGACCACCGCCGCATAGGTTAGCCTGGGTCGCAGGATCGCTGTGTAGAACCATATTAGTGTCTCCGGCTTCAAGCTCCAGATTTTCTTTATAGATCTCCTACAGAGCCATATGCTTGCTACTAGCTTTTTACACTTGTTTTCTAGGTGCTCGTTCCATGGCAGGATCTTATCTAGGATAACTCCTAGATATTTAGCTTGTTCTTTGATTTCCAGTTGTCGTCCGTCTTACTCGGATTGACCTATATTCCGTCTTCTTGCACCAAAAATCTACTATCCCCAGTGTTTGCTGCATTACTTCGAAGAGCGCATCCAGATGCTGACCTCGCATGATAACTAGTATATCGTCCGCGTAGCCTATAACTTGGCAACCTAGACTCTTGAGCAGATAAAGCAGTTCATTCGCTACCAAGCTCCATAGTAGAGGCTTTAAAACGCTAGGCTTTAAAACGACTAGTCCTAGCAATTCTCATGAGCGGCCTTATGATGATCTTTCCAGCCTTCTGTAAGAAGGGCGTATATATGTCCTCCGGACCAGGAGACTTGTAAGGACTGAAACACTTTAGGGCCCAACTGGGCCTGGAGGGGGTAACAATCTCATGGGCTAGCCACCGTTTCGGATCTAGTTGAGCCACAGGCAACTTTGGTTGCATCAGAGGTGTCAGCTCCTTTTTTTTAGACCTCATGAAGCCCGGAAAATGTGCCTTGATTAGGTGAGTCAATGTCTCCTCGTCCGACGCTGAGTATCCCCCGTCGGACAATTTTAGAATACCGAGAATGGCAATCGGGTTTCGAGAGAGGAACTTGTCCAGTCTAGCCACCTCTGTATTCATCCCTCATCGTAGTAAATGAGGTCCATAGTTAATCCGTTTTGACAGTACTGGCTCTTGTTATTCATAAATTAATTTCATATGTAGATTTGATGGCCTTCGTGAAAATCTTGGATGCAATCTCCAAGGTGTCCACGTCTCTTATTGACCTGAGCACCTCCGAGAGTGCACTCTTTAATTCCGTGGAAGACTGGTCCCAGTCCGTTGCTCACCATTAAATTCTTAAAAAATCTGTCAACATTTATTTTCAAATTCATGTTTGCGTGTAGAGAAAAGCTAAGAAGAATTTTTAGGAACGTGAAGAAAGGTGTATAGGTTCAGTGGAAGTGAACATGAGAAAGGAGGCCGTTTAGTATCAAGTAAATGAACAAGAAGTGGCACGTGTGCGAACGAGTATAAGGATCAGCTAGCCCTAGTGTGAGAGTAACAGAGAGAAAAAACGAATGTAGTAGTAGTGTTAGCACACTACTGAAGCGAAATGGGTGACGAGTACAAGCGAATGAAGCAGAAGATGCGATAACCGGAGCTTGGAAGCTTTACAGAGAATGAAAAGGGAGATTGATAGAAGGACTTTGAGAAAACCTGATAGGACCAGTTGAAGAAGTTGTCGCCAGAAGAATGGGAAAAAGAGAAGAAAGAGAGAGCGCAAAGGAAAAGGAACCTGAAAGTGCTGAGAGTGAGAAAGGAGGATAATGAAGTAACAACTGTAGTAAGCATCTTGGCCGAGAGGGGAAAAAGGAGGATGGAAACAGCGGGGGTTGAAATAGAACTAAGATTTATAAAGGTGAAGGTAGGGGAGGCGATATGCAACTGAAGCGAAACTGAAGTAGAGCTGGTAGTGACGAGAACGATAACGAAGACGAAGGAGGCTCATGGAGAGTAAAAAGGGAGCATTTCACCGTGGAGCATGGTGGGGAATGGGAACAGGTGCGGAAGAGAAAAGCAGATCAAGGGGATAGAGTTAGTATTGGTAAAAGGGGTGCTGGGGCACCAGGTGTGAGATGATATTACAGAGTGTTATTTGTGTGATAACAGTGCATTTTTCTCTTCCTTTGTCATGCGAGACATGATTAAGTAAGGTACAAGCTAGTTTAAGATATCAGATAGTTTATAGTGTAAGATAAAAGGTAAATTATGTCTAAAAACGTTTATAGGGGTAAATTATTGCAGGGTCACCGTGTGTGACAGAAGGTCGGTTTATAGGTGATAAGGAGGATGGAGAAGGCCAATTCGTTAAGGGTGAGGGCATCTGCCTCCGCTTATTGTAAAAAGTGATGTGTTGCAGTTCGGGGAAAAAATATTTTAATCCAGGAGATGTGGAGATTTTTATGTGAAGAGATTGTTGTTGCCCGTCAAAAACATCAACTTGAAAAAATTTCTCAAAGAATTCCAACTTTTCACATTCTCATCTAGAGAAGGTATTAGATTTGTGTAAAATTTGACACCCCCAGTTTTTGTCAAATGTC
>CAKNWT010304074.1:0-10189 GCA_932066315.1 Andricus coriarius | reverse complement strand
ACAAAAAATCGAAAGCCTAGTTTGATTAGAGTCCTTGCAAAGTCCTTTGGAAGAAAGTTTATGGTCATAGGCCTCTGGCAAATGATTGATGCACTTTTCATTAGGTATCTATATTTAAAACGATTAACTATTTCTTAAATGAAATTAATTTTTTACATACATCAGTATCTTTAATTAATCATTATCCACTGTAGGGAGGTTACCCTGTGCGTTAAATTTTTGAAAAAAGGATAATATTTCATATGGAATGAAAAAGAATTGAACTTGTATTATTTCTAAATAAAAGCAGTTAAAATTGAATAATAATAATAAATTGAAAGTGATTTTTAATTAATTTTTTTCTGAAAAAAAAAGATCTCCTTTCACTCCGCTGGGATTCGAACCACATAACTTCTGTTCGAATCCCAGCGAAGTGAAAGGAGATATCTTTTTCAGAAGAAAATTAATTAAGAATGATTTTTAATTCATAACTCGATCTAGTCTGAAAAATACGTTAAAAATTTTATGTTATTCTCTAATGATAAGACAGATTCCTTTAAAAATTGATAGTGGTTGAAATTGAACAATTTTAATCAGAAGCTCTCAAAACTAAAAAATGTCAGGCTAAAGTTGTGAAAAATATAAAGTTTAATTATAAATGTGTTAAAGTTGTATCATTTCTAATTCAAAGCGTAAATTAAACAATTTTATTTTCAATTAGAGAATCTCGAAATTGAATAATTTTAAATGATAATTTTTAAAATAGGACAATTTCTAAAAATTAAAAATTAAATATCTTTAGATTTGTATTTTGAAAATTGGATAATTTAAAATTGAAACGAATTTAGACTATTAATTCTAATTAAAAGCATCCAAAATTGATTAACTTAAAAATAAACACTTTTAACTTTAACTAATTTCAAATTCCCATAAATTAAAATTTGACAATTTAAAATTAAAAACTGTACTAAATGTTTCAAAGCAACGCTTCTAACATTTAAGAGAATTTTAAATTATTATTACATAAGAAAATTGTAATTTAGCATTAAAATTAAAAAGAAATTTGTCTAAAATCAACAAATAATTTCACCGCCATTTTCACCGGTCAACATGGAAAATTTGTCAATCATATACGTTGTAAATTGAAAAAATTTAAAATGGGGAACATACAAATGAAAAAATTCTACTACGGAACTCTAAAAATTAAACGGATCTAAAATTTATTTCAAATTGAAAAAATATTTAAATTTAAATCTATTTCTGATTAATTATTTTCAAAAAGTTAATTATACTTTTCAAAATTCAACCGTTTAAATTTTAATTTGCAAAATTAAAACTTATGAAAGCAAAAATTGAAATTTTACTGTTCTAATAGTTTAACTTTTATCTATTTTTCTTGCAAACAATACATTTTTTATATTTTAAACTTAAATTCGTTTAATTTTTGAAACTTCACTAGATTGGTATATATGATCGCAATTTTAAGTCATTCAATTCGAAATTTTTTTCAAGTTGAGCTGGTAATCTTTAATATTTTCGAAAATTTTGAAATAAAAAATAATTCAATTTTCAAGGCCTGGTTCTAAAATCTTCTTATTTTTAAGGCCTGAATTTGAGAAATCATTCTCTTAACTTTTCACTATTTTGAATTTATCCTCAAAGAACTTCAAAACCCATACAATTTTGTACGTTTAAAATTGAAACTGTGCAATTAAAAACATTTATAAATCTATAATTTTTTAATTTTAAACTGACGATCAAGGCTGTCAATATAAAATGTTGCAATTTTCAAAGCTTCAATAGTAAAATTTTCCTGACATTTTCAATATTTGATTTTGAAATTACAACATTGTGAAATTTGAAATTCGAAAGTAAGACGGTTTTAAAACGCTAAAAAAAATATTTTTAGATTAGAATTTTGAAAATTGGATGATTTGCAATTAAAACGAATTTAAATTGTATTATTTCAATGCGATTAAAATTTTAGAGTTAAAATTTGAAAACCTACTGAATGTTTCAAATTCAATGCTTCCAAAATTCAACAAATTTTTAATTTTTATTACATAATAAAATTTTTTTTCAACATTAAAATTAAGATACTAATTGGTTTACTTATAATCCATCACATTGATATGATAGGAAAAATTTGCGAAACAAAAAACGAGTTTCAATATGGACAAAGTGATTGAACGAATGAATTCGAAGATTGAAAAAAAAATTATTATTATTAATTAGGCCCCTAGTTTTGTTATTTTTTTTAAACTCACATTCATACTGATAATAATAATAATTTATATCTAATAATAATTTAACGTCATTTTATTGTAGAATTCTTCAAGTATTACTATTTGCTAAAGTATTAAGTTATTTTAATAATAAAAATGAGATGTCAAAGAGTGAGGCTTTTTATTGGGCTTCAGGTTTCGCATTTTGTGAAATTTTAACCAATATTATCACACACCATCGACAATATTCCATGGCACACTTGGGAATGAAATTTAGAATTGCCTGCTCTGCTATTGTGTACAGAAAATGTTTAAGATTATCTAAAGCTTCGGAAGAAAGCGATGCTTCAACAGGTCAGGTAAGAACAAACTATTACAAGAATAAAAAAAAAATTATTTTTGTTTATTGTGAATTTTTGAAGAAAAAAAAATTTGCCTCAGCGCGGATTTGAACCTTAACGCCACTATCCATGAGTGGAGCGTTGACCAATTAAGCCACCGAGGCCTTAGCATATCCTTTCTTTTTCTTGTCCGAAGTAATCGGTTAAAATTGAAATATGTATTAATTAAGCATTTTAAAAGTCAGACGCTAACATATTTAAATGGTAATAAGATCTTCCAAATATTAATTAGATCAAACCCACGTTGATAAAAAATGGAATATTTGTCGCAGTGCAAAATTATTTATAGTATTCACATGTAAAAAGCTATGGAGAACAAGAAAAGTACTGCTGAGGTCACGTTGGCGTAATTGGTCAACGCTCGACTCATGGATAGTGGAGTTCCGGGTTCGAATCCGGGCTGAGGCAGATTTTTTCTTCAAACATTATTTTTCCAAAGCAGTCGTTTGAACATTGAAATTTGTATTAATTAGTAATATTTCATATCAGATACGTCCAATAAATATAGAGTCGAGGAGTTTAATCATTATTGAAATCTGGCTGAAATCTCGTGGACTGCCTGGAAATCTCTGCAATCCTTTGAAATCCCGTGAATTCTTTTGAAAATTGTATAAATCCCTTAACATTTTTTGAATCTTATACATTTTTTTAAATAATTTGAATTCCATGGATATTATACATTATCTCTTAAAATTCCTTTTAAACGAATGAGTGGTCTGGAAATCTCAAAACCTTTTAAAAAACGTTAAAAACTGTAACAATTCTTTAAAGCCCTTGGAATCCTAAAAGTCTCAAAATCCGTTAAAATCCTTTAATACTTTGAAATCTTTGCAAATCTGTTAAAACCCTTTGAAACCTGCAAAAATCCTTGAAATCGCTTAAAATATTAAAAATCCCTTATAATCCTTAAAAATCCGTGGAAATCCCTTAAGATCTCTAAAAATCTGTTAAAATCCACTGAATTCACAGAAATCTTTAAAATCCATTAGAATCTTTCCGAATCTCTTGAAATCCCTTAGAATATATTAAAATCCCTTAAAATCTTTTAAAAGACTTACATATTTTGAAATCGCTTAAAATCATTGAAAACCCTTCATATCTCATAAAATACGTTAAAATCCATCAAAATCCTTTGAAGTCCTCTGTAATCTTTTTAAATCTCTTCAAAACCCTTCAAATTTTCGAAATCTCATTGAAACCAGTAGATGAGTAGGCTGCGTTCTAGACCAAGATTCCTACCTTACCGTCATCGAGAAGCTTCTAGCCTGTAGTGGTTCATGTCCATACTAAGCTTCTAGAACACTCCTGATGACATCACAGAATAATATTGCACAATTCTGAATGCATGCAAACAGCTTCAAGGTTATTTCTTATCTCAATCATGTCGCGTAAATACTTTCAAGGTTATATTTTGCTTTGTCCCGGCAATTTTTACTGCGTCACATAGTTGCGGGGAAAAACCAGGATGATTTATTGCTTCCTTACATATAAAATATTTAATTAGTGCGCAAAAAGGTGGAGGTGTACAGCTGAAATTTGATACTTCTATAAATTTTATTTATTGCTTCTTTATAAATAACATATTCAACTAAAAATTCCTCTCCTTATTTATTTAGCGGGCAGTATAATTTTGATGACGTCATCAAGAATGTTCTAGAAGATTTGTCTCACGAATGATTTGCGCACTAAATGAATGAAGAGATGAATTTTAAGTTGAATATGTTATCTATAAAAAAGCGATAAATTAAATTTATAGGCAAAACAGGATGTCATAAATAGCCTTCCGTATCAAATTTCATCTGTACACCTGCACCTTTTTGCGCACTAATTAAATATTTTATATGCAAGGAATCAATAATTCGTCCATGTTTTTTCCCCATAACTATGTGACGCAGTAGAATTGCCAGGACTAAGCAAAATATAACCTTGAAAGTAAGGTAGGAATCTTGATCTAGAACGCAGCCTACTCATCTACTGAAATCACCTGATTACCCTCCAAATTCGTGAAAATAATTCGGTATGGTACGAAATCCAATAAAATCTTTTAAAAGAAATTAAAATTCCTTGAAATTCTTTAAAATCCTGACAATATTCTGAAATCCTTTCAAATTTCGCTAAATCTTTTTAAATCTTACGAAACCCGCTAAAATCCGTGGATATACGTACCATGCAATCTTTTTCAATCTCTTAAAATACGTTGAAATCCCTTAGTATCATTTGAAATCTTTGCAAATATTTTGAAATTTCCTTAAATATTTTGAAATCTTATGAAATCTCTTTAAACCACTTCAAATAATTCCTTGAAATATCTTAAAATCGTCGAAACCACTTTATATCTCTTAAAATTCGTTTAAAATCCGTTAAAATCTGCAGAAATCGCTCCTAATCTCTTAAAATCCCTCAGAATCCTTGAATTCCCTTAACATCTTGTAAAATTTCTTGAAAAAATGGAAATCTTTTAAAATCACTTGAAATATATAAAACCTCTCGTAATTCTTTGGAATCATTTGAAATACCCTACAACTTTTGCAATCCCTTGAAATCTTTTAAAATTCCATGAGATCTCATGAAATCCCTCAAACCTTTTGAAATTCCTTGAAATCTCGTTTACGGTGAAAATATTTAATATATTTTTTATGTATTGAGTAAAAAATATAAAATCTCAAGTGTAAAGGGGGAGTCTAACATTTCAAAAATTATCCTTACGCAATTAATAGACGTTCCCATCAAGGAGATCGAAAAAAATGCAATTTTCTTCTAAAATGGCTCCCCTACAAGTTTTTTCGTTTGATGTCAAAATATCCCCTGAATTTCGACAGAATTTGAAAAATGTATATATTTAGGGGTCTCGTGAACCCATTTTTGCAACAAGAAAACTTGCTAATTTAATTTTAATTTTCGCTGTTAATGGCATATTTTACGTTGGCATACATGCACTTGCTAATGTAAAATAACCCATTAACAGCAGAGCCATTTTGGAAAAAAAGACCATTGTTTGTTTTGCATTTCGCAGGTTATTAATTTCTTAAGCAATGATGTCGAGAGCCTTAATTATGGTTTTTATTCTATTAATTTCCTCTGGATTGCTCCCATTCAAGCAATAATTATCACAGTAATACTTTATCAACGAATAAACATTTCGAGTTTTATGGGAATATTAATAATTTTCCTGCTTATTCCTGTACAAGGTAAACAATAAATCAATTAAAATAAATAACCAAAGGTGATGAATGTTGTCGATAATATTATGATAAATAAATAATTTCAGCATACTTGGGTAAATGGGTGAATAATTTGACAAAGAAGGCTTCTTTACGGACAGATAGGAGACTTTCACTGATGGACGAAATCATCCATGGGGTACAAGTAATTAAAATGTACGCTTGGGAAAAGCCATTTTCTCATCTGATTGACAAAGCGAGAGCGTGAGTTTTGTATTTTATAAAAACTAAATTTTCCTATGGTATGAATTGTTCATGGATTTTTTTTCGTAGGAAAGAGATGAATGTTCTTAGGAAAATATCTTTCATTGACGCTATTACAATTTGCTTTGACACATACATTCCACGAATTTGTGTTTTTGTTATCATATTGACTTACGTTTTATCTGAAAATCACGTCTCAGCTGAGCAAGTTTATATGGTGACAGCCTTTTACAACGAATTAAGAACTTCTATAAACATCCACATGACACTTGGTAGGTACATCTATAGATAGAAAAGGATTGAAAATCATCGACGTAATCGTAGATTGATGAATTGATGAGTAAAGGATTGATGTGGATGACGTGATTAAAGAAAATTTAAATTAACTATCCAATTACTTTGAAGGGTGCTATAGTAATCTTCCGTTTTTATTATCCACAGGGATGCAGTATACAGCAAAAGCGCTGGTATCTATCAAACGCCTTGAGCGTCTTTTAATGCGTAAAGAAGTTCATCATGATAATATTAATCATCAAACAAGCGATCCCAATATTGCAGTAAAACTTACTGAAGCATCTGCCAAGTGGTCGCCCGAGATGAAAAAAAACACCATTCATAACATCAGTTTTAATCCTCAACGTGGTTCACTTTCTGCAATTATCGGACAAGTAGGATCCGGTAAAAGCAGCTTGCTTCATCTCATACTCGATGAACTTCCACTTTCAAGTGGCAGTATTCAAGTTTCAGGAACGATTGCTTATGTTAGTCAAGAACCTTGGGTATTTGCATCTTCCATCAGGCAGAATATACTTTTTGGATTACCAATGGACAAGGAACGGTATGAAGAAGTAGTCAAGGTTTGTCAATTAGTACAAGATTTTTCCATGTTTCCATTTGGAGATAAAACGCTTATTGGTGAAAAAGGGATAACACTGAGTGGGGGTCAAAAATCCAGAATCAATCTGGCAAGAGCAGTCTATAGAGATGCTGATATTTATCTGTTAGATGATCCCCTATCAGCTGTTGACACCCACGTCGGCAGAAAAATTTTTGACGATTGTATTTCTAAATACTTAAAAGGAAAGACGATAATCCTCGTAACGCATCAGCTTCAGTATCTCAAAAAAGTAGATAGAATATTCATTTTGAATAGTGGTTCATTGGAAATGGAAGGTAACTTTAATAGTTTGCATGAGTCAGGATTAGACTTGTTAAAAATACTTCCAATCACGATTGATAATGATGATGATGGTCAAGATGGTTATGAAGGTCCTAAAGAGAAACATGAAATCAATAAGGATCAATTTAGTACACTTGAAAGAAACCTGAAAGAGAATAAGAATCTCAAAGATGGACCACAAGAGATTGCCGAACATCGAACAGTTGGCAAAACTTCGGGTAGGGTTTATCTCTCTTATTTGAAAGCAGTTGGAAATATATGGATTGTATTCTCAGCAATTTGCCTGAGTATCTTGTACCAAATCGTTGCCACTTGTGGAGACTTCTTTCTGGCAAGTTGGGTTGATAAAATAGATAAAAGAACAAATGCAACTTTATCAGGTGATATGGACAATGCGTGGTTTATTCAAACATTTAGTATATTAACTGTGATAGCAGCAGTTCTAGCAAATGCATTTTTTCTGGTGTTATGTGAGATGTGCATGAGATCCTCTCAAAACCTACATTCTCTCATGTTCTACAGCGTCATGCGTACAAGAATGTCATTTTTTCATGAACATCCATCAGGAAGGATATTAAACCGGTAATTATATTTATCCTTAGGACAATTTAAACTCTAGTAAAGCATCCAAACAAAATGATGTTTTTTCTAGATTTTCGAAAGATATGGGTGCAGTTGACAAGCAACTACCACAAGTTATAGAGGATATTGCACAAACTGGTTTGTTAGTTGTGGCAGTTATGGTGATCAATATTTCTGTTACGCCATGGCTTCTTATACCCACCGCAATTGTTGCTTCCATATTTTATGTAATGATTATTGTTTATATCAAAACAAGTCGCAGTCTGAAACGCCTGGAATCTATAAGTAAGGATTTATTTAATTCGGAATTAAAATAACCTTATATTCGATTTTAAAACATAAACGTTCTTGCAGATCGATCACCAGTATTCAACCATGTCAGCGCAACCTTACAAGGTCTCACAACTGTCAGGGCATTTAAGGCTGAAACAATCCTGATAGAAGAGTTTGATGGTTATCAAAATCTACATTCATCAGCTTGGTACATCTATACCTCTGGCGCAAGAGCTTTTGCTTTTTATTTACAGTTTATTTGCTCTCTCTACATAAGTCTTGTTATTTTCCTCTTCGTCTCTATCAGTGACTACATCTCTGCAGGAGGCGCAGGATTGGTTATAACACAATGTCTCTTGCTCTCTGGCATATTGCAGTTTGGTTTCAGGCAAATGGCAGAACTGGAAAACCAGATGACATCTATTGAAAGAATCAGAGAATACAGTCATCTAGAAGGAGAACCGCCCTTAGAAACAAGTCCAGAAAATAAACCGCCTGTTTCTTGGCCTTCTGAAGGTCGTGTAGAATTTAGAGATGTGTGCTTAAGCTATCATCCTTTAGAAGCGGTTGTACTTAAGAATTTAAATTTTGTGATACCTCCCAAGGAGAAAATTGGTATCGTAGGTAGAACAGGAGCAGGGAAAAGCTCTCTAATCGCTGCTCTCTTCCAATTAGCGTACTTAAAAGGGGAGATATATATTGATGGCGTAGCCACTAGTAAATTGGGCTTACATGATGTCCGGTCTAATATCAGTATTATTCCTCAAGAACCTCTTCTTTTTGCTGGAAGTCTAAGAAGAAATTTAGATCCCTTCGACAATTATTCTGATGATGATTTATGGCAAGCATTAGCAGAAGTGGAACTGAAGAGTTCCATTCTGGAATTGTATGCTGGCCTTGATGCCAAGGTATCTGATGGTGGATCCAACTTCAGCGTTGGTCAACGTCAACTTCTTTGTTTGGCACGTGCCATTGTTAGAAATAAGAAAATCTTAGTGCTGGATGAAGCCACTGCTAATGTGGACTTGAAAACTGATGAGCTTATCCAAAAGACTATTAGGAGGAGGTTTAAAGACTGTACTGTTTTCATTATTGCACATAGATTAAACACTGTAATGGACTGTGATAAATTCATAGTCATGGATTCTGGTTCTATGGTGGTGAGTATGATTTCAAACTCTAAATGTAATATTGACAATACTTATAAGCAAATTTAATTAAAATTGATTAATTAATAATGCCTTTATATTAAAGGAATTTGGACACCCTTATGAAATCTTGAGAAAAAAAGAAGGATACTTATACAATATGGTACAACAAACTGGCCCGGAGATGGCTGACGTACTTATGAAAATGGCAGAAAATGCAAATCGGCATTGAATATGTCTTCAAATATTCCTATAGTTATTTAAGAGTAATTTTTTCTTCCTGAATGACTAATGAGATAAGCACAAATTACTTTAATATATATTTTTATTATACTAGCATTTACAAACATTTTAAATCTATTTTCAATAAAAGTATGTATGTATGTTATATTAATTAATTTATTAAGTATCAAAATCTACGCCATAAAATTTCTTGTCAGCTAAAAAGAAATGTTTACCCCTGGGATTTGCACAGAATTTATTGTAAGTATTATTACTTGCAATAAATTTCGATGGAAACTTAGAGAATAAGCTAGAGACTATCTTAGGAAATTAAATTCTTCAAAATTATCTAAAACAAAAAACTTTTTGAAACAAATTAGATAAGCCATGTCTTGAAAAAATGATAGATTCCGTATATGTTATTTTCAAAATCACTAATTGAAAAATTAACTCTGCTTTTTAATTTCGCAATTTTTACCTGTTTACTGACAAAGCTCCTATACTAAAAGTATGTTGTTTTTCAAGAGGAATAAGACGACACGTATCTTACCAATTTGCTAAAACTTTCTTTTTTGACAAAGTTATGAGTGTTTATGTTTTAAAAATTGAAAACACGGATGATCAAAAATGATACAACTTCTTGTTAAGGGTGTGATATTTTTTGATCTATCACAGATATTTATCTTTATCTTCCTGACCCGTGGACAAATCAATTTCTAGCCTACACCATTCATCCGATTTAAGCGTTTTTTTT
>CAKNWT010304068.1:525-14210 GCA_932066315.1 Andricus coriarius | reverse complement strand
TTTACAAAATTAATTAAATAAATAATTTTTATTACTAGAATTTTATAGAATTAAGTTATACACAAGGAAAAAAGTAATATTCAAACCTAATAATTTTCTATCTATTTTTGCGTCAAAATTAAAAAAAATTAAAAATCATTCATTACAGAAAAATTAAAAACAGAATGTTAGTTTTATACTTATTTGTAGGGAGAAGTAAAAATTGAATGAAATTTATGATTAAGAACTTCATGTTTTTTTTTATTTCATGAGAATTTTATCAACTTACTATAGTGAAATTGTTATTCACTAAGAAATTTAATTAATATCGTACTGTAAGCAAACATTCACTAGCGCGAGAACGTGTCACGGCGGCAAGGCCCAGAGTCCTATAGTACACTCGAAAGGTCCAGCGCTGACATTAATTAAAATCACAACTACTCCTAAACTATTGAATATTTTGATCTGAAGCTTTCCCAAAAACTTTATCACAGTTTTCTCCGCATTTTTGTCGCGAGAAGTCGGAGCATCGGAAAAAAATTATTAACAATTTTTCAAAAATTTATTTTTGAATTCTTCTTATTCTATCAATCGAAGGATACCCTGGAGCGCATTTTCTGAAAATTTTATTTAAAAATTCCAAAAACTGACGAACTGAGCGCGAGTTGAAGTGAAAAACGGATTAAAATTGAGTTTTTTTCAAAAGTCAGTTTTTTGGCTTTAATTTGTAAACTAAAAAAGCTACAACTTTTTATCTAGAGGAAAAAAGATGCGCAATAAAATTTCACATCCAGATATATCCTTTAAAAATTAAAATTCTAAACTTTTGTTGAAAGCCTCCAGGGGACTTTGTTTTCGCACGAGAAAATTTTATGCGGCCTTATTGCATCCGGACACTCAATTGACGAAATTTCAAATGTAAAGCATCAGAATTATAGAATTTTTAATTGCAAAACTTAAAACTTACATAATTTTTTATTGTAAATTGTCAAAATTAAAAACTCTTCATTTCTAACGATTTGAAATTCAAAATTCTACAATTTTGAACAGTTGCAATTGATAAATCTTGAATTTGAAAGATGTATAAATAACAACTATTGAGCTTTGATAATTTTGGAAATCAAAATTCAAGTTTTCAATTCTAATTTTTCCAAACTGAATACATTTTAAATGTGAAACATCAAAATTACAGGTCTTTTAATTGTCAAAATTAAAATTTGCATAATTTTTCAATATCAATTGTCAAAATTAAAAACTGTTCAATATAAACGAGTTGAAATTCAGAGTTCTACAATTTTGAATAGTTACAATTGAAAACTGTTCAATTTTACGGATGCGTAAATATAAATTCTTAAATTCTGATGATTTTGAAGATCAAAAGTTCCAAAGTGGATTTACGCTAGGAAGATCATTTACAGATCAAATATTTAGTTTAAGACAGATAACAGAAAAAAGTTTGAGAGTAGGAAAGAAAGTTTTCTGTGCATTTGTCGACCTGGAAAAAGCATTTGACAAGGTAAATACAAATAAACTTTGGGACGGAGTTAATGAATGGCTCCTAACAGCAATAAAAACAATATATACAGGTAGTAAAGCGAATGTAAGGGTTAATGGCCAACTGTGTGACTGGTTGGATATTATGCAAGGCGTGAAACAAGGATGCGTTATGTCCTCATGGCTATTTAATATATTTATGGATAAGTATCTCAGAATGGCCCTCTTCGACGAAGTAGGTTCAAATATCGAAACGAAAATATCGAAAGGTACGTGGGTTAGCTTTCACAGATGACAAGATTGTTATGGCAGGATATATCGAGGACTTGCAAAGAATGTTGAATAAACGAAATACAAGCATGAAGAACATGTACCTCAAAATTAACGTAAATAAAACAAAAATCATGGTGTTTAAAGGATAAAATGAGAAAACAATGTGCAACATTGTCCTAAATGATGAGAGATTAGAACAAGTTGACAAGTATGTATAACTAGGTAGTCTATTCACTAGCGACGGAAAAAATAGATGGAGAGTTAGATAGGCGAATAAATGAGGGTAAGAAGGTTATCGGTAGAGCAGAGTATGCGGGAAAACACTGATGGACAAAGTCCGAAACGAGATAATTCTCAATGAATGTGGTACAGGAGAGACACTAGTTGACATATGGGAAAGAAGTCAGTCAAGGTGCTTCGGACATGTTGAAAGAATGAAATATGAACGACTGACCAAACCAGTGTATGAACGTAAAGTAAATGGCATACTACTCAGAGGTTGACCGCCGAAAGAATGGTTAGAATCTGTGAATGAGACATGAATCCGAAGTCATAAGAAGCCATGGAAACACAAGAGCTTGCATGAAAAAATGCATGAACGTGAAGGAAGCTAAAGTAGTATACCAGGACAGAAAAGTGTAGCGACAAATAGTTTATGAACAGAGTGACAGTAGAGTGAATGACGCCTCAAACAAAAGAACTTGGATACAAATGGGCCCAAGTGGGGGACCTCACATGATGTCTTTGTGAGGCTCTTCACTTGGGGTGATCGCTAGAGAAATTGATCAGCAACCTAAGTCGGAGCAGTGTTGCGGAACGAAGGAATTGAGAATCCTAGATCGATCTAAGAAATCTACACCCCTGCCTCACATTACTCCTTTCCTAACCGAGCGAGTCACGCCTACCCCGATAGGCAAATGGCTTAATAGTATAATAATAATAATAAAAGTCGAGTTTTCAATTATAAACCTCCGAAATTAAAGAAATTTCGGATGTAAGTTTTCAAAATTACACGATTTTTAATTGTGAAGCTTAAAACTTGCATAATTTTTAATTGTAAACTTTCAAAATTAAAAACTTTTCAATTTTAAAGATTTGCAATTCAAAGTTGCACAAATATGAAGAGTTAGAATTGAAAATTCTTGAAATATGAAAATATAGAATTGCAAATTATTCAGTTTTTAAGATTTATATTTTAAAGGTATGTAATTTTTGACTTTCTTTTAATAGTTCAATTTTGAAGATTTTCAATTGAAAATAATTCAATTCTTACGATTTGCAATTTAAAACTGTTCTATTCTGAATATTTGCAATTGAAGACTCTTCAATATTTAATGTGTTCAATATGAAAATGATGTGATTTTGAAGGCTTTTTTTGAAGTAAATCAATTTGAAGATTTAAAATTCAAAATTCAATTGTATAGAATCGCAATTGTAAATCCTTCAATTGTGAACAGTAACAATGACTGTGTTCATTCATTTTCTTTAAATTCTTGTAATTTTTTCACATATGTAACATACTTTTCCTTGTATAAAAAAATAAATGATAATTCAGGTGTCTCGAGTTGTAACTAAATAAATTGTATTTAATAAAACATGGCTCAATATATTTGAATAAATTATGTAACATATGCGGGGGAGGGCAAACTATTTTGTTGCGATTTGTTACAAGCGGGAATAATGATGCAATTTTGAATTATTTTTGGAATGGTTCCATTTTTATATTCAATTTTATAGATTTGCGATTGCAAATTCTCGAATTGTGAGCAGTAAAAATGATAGCCTTGATTTATTATTTAAAAATTCTTATAATTTCTACATATACATGTGTAATATGTTTCCGTACATAAAAAAAGAACTTTACAGGAACTTTAAGTTACTTTAGTCAGTGACTGAAGTCAGAAAAAAATTATTTTTATTTCAATCTAACATGTCGAGAATTTGATATTCCAATTCAAACTGAAGAATTTCCATTTAATCGCAATAACTTCAAGTGTGAACAGAATTTGATAAGATTTCAGACTGACGTATGCTAATGAACTGTCAAACTGGTTCATTCAAAGCAAATTAATTAAGTTGAAGATTATTATACATAATTCTCAGAAAATTAGAGAAGGCCCACTGCTGAAGGGTGGTCCACTGTTGATGTCATTACCCTATCTTCTTTTATTGAGACTTCTAGAATAATAATATAAATATTTTCAAAACAGATATACCTCTAGAACTGCGCATTTTTTTAGAACCACTGTCCGCCTTATTTTTGTCAACAGAGACGACAGAATAATCATAAGCGAGAAACAATGTTTTCGCATGCCATTTATCTTTCTCCTTTTTCCCGAGTTACCTCGTTGATGTGTAAAGAAAGGGGAGAACAGAACGGAAAAGTCGGAGGGAAAAGCGTAAGTAGAAACAGAAAGCCAGACTGGTCCGTATCAGAAATCGCAGTAAAATATGCAGGCTATCCTTCACAGAATTCAAGGATGTTCATTTGATCCCCGGTTGCACGCTCATTCCACTCCTGACGGTCGCAACGTGGATGCAAATGATGCACTCTCCAGAATTAAAGCTTCTGAGGCTACAGCTGCAACTACAACCGGATGCTGTGATGTGGAAGGGACGTCGGTCTGGAAGTTCCTCCCTTTTCCAGTCACTTTTTTCATATGATTCTCTCTACTTCTGATGGTCCATACACGACTGCTCTTCCAGCACTCGAATAGTAAATCATCAACTGGTTGGTACGTAAATCCCATTCAATCGATTTGTACCGATCTTGTCGCGAACATGTTGCTGAATTGAGGAGAAAAATGGAATTCGAAAAATAGGGAATGAGACCTGTCTGTCGAGGAAATAAAATCCAGGATGGATTTTACGAGGAGAGTACTTAGCGTTTCAAAAGGCAGCCGAAAGGGTTCAGAATACCAATCGCAGATCCTGACTCCCAAACTACCAGTTCTTCGTCCAGGATTTCTGAATACAATCCTGGATGTCTGGGATGCACTTTAAAATTTTCGCTGCTCAACACTTGTTCCGAAATCGGCATTTTTCTCCGTAAACTTTTGAAGATTGAAATGAAAGACAAATTTTTCCAACCAAATTTGTCTGGAAACACTATCCTAACTTTAATTCCACTTCTTGGAATCGTGCCAAGAAGTTTCTCATTCCAGACAACCAACAGAGTCGGCAAAAAGTTTGGTTTGAAAATTTCACAACTTTTCTATATTAAAAGCCGAGTATTTTTGGGAAAATTCCAGTCAATTCAATTCCAAGAAATTGTAATCGTTGAAGACAAATAATCAACAATTTCAAATTAGAAGCATTCTCATTCTAATAATTACAATATCAACACTAGGGTGGCTAAAAAAGCAAAGTTTGAATTTTGTTTGTGGCAAGCTTATTTTGTGAGAGGTCCCTGACAAAAATAAATACGTACTTTTTTCAATCGGAAAATAGTAAAGGATGTCACCCACCACCTCTATTTTCCCAAAATAACAATGTGGGGAAACCCACCATTTTTACAAATGAGACTCGAAGGCGCCATTTTCAATTAAATGAGTGAAAATTACAGGGACCTCTTAAAATCACTTCCTCGAATGTGAGATATTCATTGATTTTTTATGTTGACTCTCCCAACCCCTTCCAGCATGCCCCAAAAACCACCCTCTAAATGAGGATAAAGTATTTTAGGATATATTGGTCGTAATTATTAGCGCTTAGTAGTTTTTTTCAACACATCATTATTAATGGACAAATTAAAAAGTTTCATGTAATTTTTTATTAATTAATTATGGTTGAAACCATTTTTATTTATTTAAAGATTTTTTATCGCAAACTATCGGTATTTATCGATACTTATAGATATTTTTATTCAACAATTTAAAACTGAAAACGCTTCTATTCGGATTGTTTTAAATTATAATATTGACCATTTGGGGAAAATTTCAGTCTTAAATCTTTAAAAATGTAAAATTATAATCTGAATGTCATAGTTTTAAGGTAGATGACTTCAAAATTTAATAATTTCCCATTGACATCGTTTCAAGTTAAAAGATTTGCAAACAACAAAATTTTGAATTAAAATATTCAAAATTGTATACTAGGGTGACCCTTAAATACATGGCCAAAATTCTTTCGGTCCAGCTCACGGATTTCTTTCCAATGGTCAAAAAAATAATGCGTTCCAAATTAAAAAAATATCGGTTAATATGTACCCCTTTCACATAACACTTGAAGTTTTCCATTGTATTTATGAACGGAGTTTAAAGTGGACAAGAGTAAATTTATGAATTATAATTAAAATAAAGAAAACATATTAGAGAGAGGTGGGCCAAGCAGAAAGCAACCATGATTTACGCGAACAGAAACAAGGTTTATTTACCTGGCATAAAAACCCTCCACTCAGTGAGTGGAGGGAAAAGCCCTTTACAATACTAACTAATGTTAAGAAGCTCTCACCATCGGGCACTTACATAATCCAAACCACGATCAATCTGCAAGTTATGTAATCCAAGGTGGAGGCGATCCGCTCAAAAAGGGACACGAATGAAAGAGATCAGCTCTCGCACTAAACGGCACAAGGAAATGGAACAGCCACTT
Organism: Andricus coriarius; assembly: GCA_932066315.1. Taxonomy (NCBI): domain Eukaryota; kingdom Metazoa; phylum Arthropoda; class Insecta; order Hymenoptera; family Cynipidae; genus Andricus; species Andricus coriarius. Next base: position 7,871 of record CAKNWT010304068.1, on the reverse strand, counting down.
TGTTATCGCGAAAATCGGGAACGCGAACAAATTCACACCGAATACGAAAACACGACCGATCACGCTGAGCCCTCAAGCTCGTCTCAAGAATTCAACAATTATCAACAAACTCTCACCCCGCATTACCACTCTAGTCGACCGCGTATGTTTACAAAACCCAAATTTTGTAAACATACCTGCTCGAACAATAAGCCTGCCGCAGGTACAATACATTCCATACTGCTCGAAGAGAAAGGAAAACAATCTTTCTGAGGTATTTAAATAATAAATCAAATTTAACACAAATTTTTAATACAGGCATTATTTCACTCGAACAATTTACATGGGGAAAAATGTGAAAAAATGAAAAATCGACATAACATTCTCAGTTTTCGTTGAAAACTGTTGTCCATGGAAGACCGCAACCTTCTTATAAAACCAAACAAATAAAAGGCAATGTAAAATAAAAATTTTCCAAATTTTCAACATGGCCGACAAACATTGTAAAAAAAAACTTTTTAATGACGACAAAGCAGGTTCTGGTATTAAAAAATCTTAGTTATTAAAAACCACAACATGGTGGCCGTTAAAATCTAAAAAAATAATTTAATTATTTATCAACAGAAATCCCAAATATTTGGCATGATAAGCAAATTTATTTTCAGAAACTATGCAGTAGTTGGTGACAACACGAATTTCGTAAACAATCAAGGTAGCCTCTTATAAAATGTGAAAAAATTATTAACTTTTGAAAATGAAGTAATTAGAATTATACAATTTCGAAGAAGCCTTAAATATCATAAAACTTAAAGCTCCAACGCTTTCAAATTTTCAAACTTTATCTAAATTTAAGAATGTTGTACTTTTTTCAAATTGAAAATATATGCTTACAACTGTAAAAGAGGTGCCACATAATAATATTTCACTTTTTCAAATTCCATGATTTCTCCGTAATTCACAAAAAAAACTGAGGGTAGGAAATGTTGCAGGCAGCACGTTACAGGTCCGTAACCACGGAAATTTTACCTCAGTTTGGGCTAATCCGCTGACTATTACCCTACTAACCTACTTGAACGATTACCTGCAACGTTTCGTATCCCCAGTTTTCCTGTGTGCTTCATAATATAAAATAAATAATAAAAAGAATTCCATTGAATCAGGTCTTGAGATTTTTTGTCTGTAAACATTATTTATACAAGATAATATATTTTTTAGAGTTAAAAATGTGATGAAATTCTGAATATTATTCATGTGATCTTCTTTGAGTTTAAAAATCAATCAATTACAAGCTTGGTTCTTGAAGTAAAATCAGAACACGAATTTAATTTGTTTTTCCATCATCCTTCTCTTATTCAAAACCACTTACAACTTTTTTACTTTTTACTTTCCTCTTCCTCTTTAGGACCGGCCACAATCTAAAACGCATCACTCGATCGATCGATCGCACTTATTATACGCAAATACTCGCATATTCCGCGTAAGTAGTCATCGATATCTGATATCCTCGATGGCTGATATAACGAGAATTTCAGTCGTCTGGAGAGCGGCAATTTGGTTCTCTCAGCTTCAAGAACAAATCGTCTAAAAAATTAATTACAGAACAACATTAAATATTACCGACCCTAATTCCAGTTAAAAAATCTTCTTTACAATTATAATTCTTTAAGTTAAAAAAAAGCGATCACTACTCGCGGTAACATATTCTAGTTTTTAATAGAATAATTATGTAGATGTAAAAGAAACACTTGCATTGTAAAATATCGTATATTTACAGAAAAAGGGGGAATTTGAAAAAAGAAGAAATGCAGGCGAATAGGGGGAAGACTGTGCACACTGTAATCAGCCCGAGGGATGTGTAGCTCAAAAATTTGAGAGAAAAATGAAGGAGTGCCAAGGACAAAATAATATTTCCATTTGAAAAGACAACCGCAGCTCTGAATTCGGTTTCGTTCGTGCTGTTTGTTAAACTCTCGATATTCCCGTAGACACTTGTTTGCGCGCATTTGTGTTCACATACGGTTCTATGCTCGCTATACCAGAGTTCATCGGACGGGCCAAAACCAAATCACGTTACACGAATTGCTTCTTTTGTCATTCGCCGTGCTCGTTTAACCGGAAAACCTGGATATATACATTGGTCCCCGACTGTTGGTTAACCGCAGTGGGCACTGATTTTCGAAACACTTCTTGCCTCTCGCCCCTTATAGAAAATCAGAAAGGGAAACGAAGGGTGTTCAGTATACGTGTTCGTGTTTCTTCTCTTCTCGGCTTTTAGATCGAAATCCTCGTGCCAGGTCCCGGTAAAGTGTAATTGAATGGAAAAGCAGATACTCACCCTTCGACTGGACCCCGCATCCACTCAACGAATGTAGACCACAGTTCTTGCGAGAAGCAAGAAAAGTGGAAAAGAAAAGAAGAAAAAGGAAAGAAAGGCATCTTCGAAGTCAAAGAGGCGTTATCGTGAAATTGAGGTTGCACTGAATCGTGGCAACGGAAAATTGCCCCTGTCGAGTCACTAAAATGATCTTATTTTTAAAGAAAGCAAGCCAAAAGCCCAGTGTTCTTATGTAAATTTTGGAAATTGGTTTAATGTCTCTAGACCAATTTCATTGGAAATCAGGAAGAGAGAGGATGTCAGAATGATTTGGTATTTGGATATATCATTCTATGGAGAAAATAAAGGAACATATATTTCACAACTTACACCATTGGTTATATTTGTTACAATCATTCGAATATTGTCTGTGAATCATCCAAAATTGGTAAGAATTTTTTTAAAATGCAGTATTTTCCAAACGAAAGTATGGGTATATATTTAGAATTTTCTTTTTTTATTCGAGTGGATGTTGTAAAAAAACCCACTTAAAAATTTTTTGTTTAGAAATAGACGGTAAAATGTACTGCATATTATCTTCTAAGTTACATTCTTGGTAAAACACTGTTTCACATTGAAAACCCTTATTTTTGGGAAATCGAACTTTTGTTTTTCATCGTTTAAGAGAAAAAATAAAAAATTATATTTGAACAAAAAACATATGTCTCGGACTCAAAAATAGTTAAGCCCCTCTGTAACTGATAGGATGCCTTTTTTATACAAGTAGAAACTGTAAAAAAAATGTAAGAAAAAAAATAGAAGCTTCTATTTTTTTTGTTGGGTTTCCCAAAAATCTTTTTTTTTTTTAATCAAAGTTTTATATACAAAAAAAAATATTTTCGGAAAAACCCCACCATTTTATTTTTGACAATATTTTTATGTTCACTTCTGCTAATATAAGGAAGGAATCATATCAGTTTTATGCGGGCAAACCGTTTTTGTGGCCAAAAGAATTTTTTCGTAGTTTTCGTTGTTTCTGAGAAAGAGGCGAAAATTTGATTTTAGGAGAAAAAAATTCTCCTGACAACGAAAATGCTTTAGCCCGCCTAAAAGTCGCAGGTTTTCTTCTTTATAGAAGGCCAAATTAAAAAAAAATTGGCAAAAAAAAAGTGTTTTTTGTGAATCCAAACAAAAAATTATAATATCTGAATTAAATCAAAAACTACAAAAACTACAAAATTTTAAATAAAAAATGGTGTTTTGTTCAACAGACGTAAAAATTCAAATACTGGTAAGTTCGCGGACATTTTCTTCGTCAAATCATAAATGAAATACACAATTATTGTATTTCAAGGGTACAATTGAGGCAGTCCAGGGATATACTTTTTTATGAAACGGAACTCTTAAAAATGGTTCCATTTGGCGTCAAAATGACTCCTAATGTTTGGCAAAATTAAAAATACATATCTTTATGGTTTCTTCCGATTTTCTGCTCAAAATAATTATTTTAGCAACAGAAGCATTGCTATTGGATTTCTTCACATTAGCGTACATACAATGGATTTTTTTAGTGAAAATATCACCTACATTTTTTGAACAAGTATACAAAAATATCTGGAGGTCTCAGGGGGCCTTATTTTTGAAACAATTATTAATTTTTAAAACTAAATCTACTTGCAACAAAAAAGAATTCTTTTATATTAAATAGTGAAATATTTAATAAGAAAATGAAAAACGACCAATCATACCAAACAATTCATAAAAAGTGTCCACAGGACCCTCAAAAATTATTTTTAAACCCGGTTTTGAATTTAAATTATGTAATTTACTAATAAAATACAAGGTATGCATATCAAGTTACAAATAATGAATTAGCAATGTGTATTTTATTATAATTTTATTCCTAAAAAAGAATCCATTAAGAGCGGTAATTAAACTAAATTCAACAGAAGTACTCATTTAAATAAAACAAGCATTTTATTTTTATTAACTGGACGATAGGGTCCATGAATATTTTTGTTTAATTCTGCCAAAAAGCAGGATTCAATTTCACACCAAAATTGACAATTTGTAGCGGTGCCATTTTAAAAGAAAAAAAATTCCTCTTTTTGGACAATTTATAATAGGGTTGTTTCCAAAGTCAGATATCACTTTCCCAATGAATGGATCTTATAGTTTATAAAATTCTAATTTTAAATCGCCCATAACATATTTGTTACGTATTGTTTACTATTTTTAATTTAATGTTGAAATATGAATTTTCTATCACGATTTCGATTGGAGGGCCCCTCTGACGTCAAAGGGGTCGGATTTTCCACCAATCACAGCTTATGTGTCAGTGATTCTCAAATATCTTTTTCTGTGCCGATGTTTTGTTTTGGTTATCTGCACGTCGAAAATAGAAGTCTCAAAATATTGTTTAAAAAAATGTCAAAGGAGGGTTTCGTAAAAGCCAATACCATAAATTTCCCGAAAATAGAGATATTTATGGTGATTGTGATTTCGTAAGTGCAGAAATACGTGGAGTGAAAATGAGACTGTTAGGTGACATAACCTCTTGATCATAAATTGCACTAGTTTCCATCAAAGCCACATCGTCACATTGATAATTATGAGAACCTCTGAGTCACGTGACACCCACGTGACACCAACTTGAATAAGTGTTTTCCCGCCTTCAATTTTTAATAATTTTTTTCTGTTGAACAGCTCAACAGAAAAAAAATTTAGAGCGCACATTGAGTTTAGATTAAAATTATGTATTAAAAAATGATTTTATCTACAATTGTGAAACAACCCTATTCCCAGATTTATCACATTTTTTATGATGTATTTTTACCAGCGGAAAATCCTGAAGCATCTAACAAAATTCTATCATCATTCCGGTTGATTTTAAAATTTTTTTCTGAAAACAGTGGTACATTAGTGATAAATTAGCACCTCGAGAACGTTAAGTAAAAAGCTGTAAAAATTTTGACAGATGTTTAAGACCTCCAAAACATACAAAAAATTGAAAGACAGGAAAATATAAAAACTATTAACATGAGAATTTTTAAAGCACATTTTGGTAAAGCGCAAGTTGAAGGCATTTATCAATCAACAGCAAATTAATTATAATTGTTTAAGGTCCTAATACACTACTTTTACAGATAGTTCTAATGTTGCTTTCCACAATTTTGTTTTTTCGATCCAACCTACTATATACTAGCAATGGAAAATGATTTTATCTTCTAATTTATCTGGAAAAGGTGTGAGGACGATTGGTGTACCTATTTTTCGAACCTAACATTAATTAGCAGGAACCTTAAAAATTTTTCCAACAGGAATGTGCAAAGGGGGAAAATATTTTTTCACTAAAAGGAAGGAAATTTAGAGGTTTATTATTTTTATTTGAAAAAATATCACTCGAATTCTCTCTTTTCTCATCCCCCGTTGGCTCTGAAATGCAATGTAGCCAGCTGTGGTATACGCCTCAGATGTAAAACAGATCTACGAATGGAAAAGACACCTACATCTTAAAATGCTAACGCGCGCAGTTTCTTTGCCAGGGAGATTGTTCTTATGCTTGGGAAAAACGACAAGACAAACAAGATTGGGAAAAGGAAAAATATTGGAAAAACGCAGGGAAAGACAAAGCAGACACCTAGGAAAATGGGGGTTACCAAGCAAGAAATAATGGTCGAGGAGGGATGAGCATAGGGATTGTTACTGTAATAATGAGAGTAGTCAGCTACCAACTATGCTAACGACAGACAGCATCTGTGTAAAATATAAGAATTTCTAGTTAGCATCATTTCAGAAAGAAGGCTCAGATCTAAAAATCTTCGATTTGAATTTTAATCAAACTACGGGATTATAGAAAGAAAATATCGAATGAAATTGTTCATAATAATAGAAAATTCTGTTTACCATTCCAAATTTTCCTTTCATAAATTAAACACGAGATAAGCTGATTACGGATTAAAAATCATAAACAGCTTACAATCACATCTGCAGTTTCAAAGTTGCATTTAAAGATACATACATTTAAAGACGCTTCTGGTACTTTCAATATTCAGGAATCACAGTGGTTCAGCATTTCAACTAATAACAATTGCAAGGAAACTAGCGGAATGTTCTTCAAAAAAAGGGAGTTTTTTTATTTAAAAAATGCCATCGTAATAAACAAAAATTAATAAATGCAACACTTTTGTAAGAACCCAAAAATTTGATTAAACTAGAAAGCAAACATACGCGCTACACACTCGATCATTTTTTTGTTTGTCTCACGCGTATAGCTTTTTAATTTGGAGAGAACAAAAAATTTAATACAAAATACAAATTTTGAATAACAATTTATCTGTTAAACGTTTTTTGACACTTAAAGTTGAGCTAAAATTAGATTCTCCGATCAAACAACAAGGAAATTAGTATAATCGGTTTGTTTCTAAAGTTATATAAATATGATTTTCCTAAGATTTTTGAAGTTTTCATATGTTTTGAAAAAGAATCTAAATTTTTATTTTATTTTACAGGATTCTACAAAATATCTTAAATTCTTATTGAACTTCTAAAATTCCTGAACATCTTTTTGATTCGAATTTTTCCTAAAATTTATAAAAAAATCTACAAAATCAAAAAAATTGCCTTCAAATCTCCCATACTCTTTTCTGGCAATTTTGGAAATCTTTTGAAATCTTTTGAAATATTTTTAAATATTCTCGTAAAATTAATTTTTCAAAACAAAAAATCATTGTAAATTTTCCTAGGAAAATATTGTATTAAAATTATTATTTTTAAATAAAAAAGGATTTTGAATTTTCCTGGGAATCTAAAGAAAATTTTTTCATTTTCTTGAAACACTTTAATAAATAAAAAAAATAAACGGGATTATTCGAAGGGTTACATCACAGAACTAGATAAACCAAATTTTTATCAAAAATGGTTTTATTGTATAACAAATTCTTAAAATATCAAATACACATCTAGGTAAAAGAATGTTTACAAAACACTGTTTTCTGACACGATAATTAAAACAAATACAATTCATTTTAAAATTTAGATACGATTTAGTTAT
>CAKNWT010304066.1:2923-15713 GCA_932066315.1 Andricus coriarius | reverse complement strand
TAAATGAGCCCTAAATTATTCTGCAAAGAAATATTGTTTAATTTGTTTTTTTCTATGTGTGGTCCTGCTAGCTGATGTTAGGCTAGCATGAACACAGATTTTTTATAAAAATTGCGGAGCATTAAATTTGGCAATAGGGTATTAAGTGAGCCCTAAATTATTCTGCAAAGAAATATTGTCCAAGTTGTTTTTTTCTATGTGTGGTCCTGATAGCTAACGTTAAGCTAGCAAGAACACAGGTTTTTTCTAAAAATTGCGGAGCATCAAATTTGGCAATAGGGCAATAAGTGAGCCCTAAATGAGCCCTAAATTATTCTGCAAAGAAATATTGTCTAAGTAGTTTTTTTCTATGTGTAGTCCTGCTAGCTTAACGTTAAGCTAGCATGACCACAGGTTTTCCCTAAAAATTGCGGAGCATTAAATTTGTCAATAGGGCATTAAGTGAGCCCTAAATGAGCCCTAAATTATTCTGCAAAGAAATATTGTCTAAGTAGTTTTTTTCTATGTGTGGTCCTGCTAGCTTATCGTTAAGCTAGCATGACCACAGGTTTTCCCTAAAAATTGCGGAGCATTAAATTTGTCAATAGGGCATTAAGTGAGCCCTAAATGAGCCCTAAATTATTCTGCAAAGAAATATTGTCTAAGTAGTTTTTTTCTATGTGTGGTCCTGCTAGCTTAACGTTAAGCTAGCATGACCACCGGTTTTTTTGTTTAAATGCAGAGCATTAAATTTGACAATAGGGCATTAAATTAGCCCTAAATGAGCCCTAAATTCTCTATAGGTTTTCAGTCCATTTTTGCAATGTGGTCCTGCCAGCTTAACGGACCTCACTATTTTCAGTCAGAAAAATATGACAACAAGGAATAATGGAAAAGAAATTTATTGCTGATTCCGCAAAAAATTAATATTAATGATGGGAAAATGGTTAAACTGTGAATTTGTTTATGAATATCGTTTAAATAATCAACAGTTCATGTTAATTCTTAAAAAATGACTTGTAGACAGACTTTTATCCACAAAAAGTGCTTTTAGCTGCACTGTGCGTCCGTCCGACCGTCCGTCGTACTTTTTTCGAAGGAAGGGAATGAGGGAGGGGAAGTAGGGAAAATGACGGGGAAATTAGTAGAGGGGGGTAAGTAAAGTAGGGGAAATGATGGAAGGGCAAGTAGGGAAAGTAGTGGTAATGAGGGGAACTTAGGGGAGGAAAAGTAAGGGGAAATGAGGGTTGTGGCGATCAGGAGGGTATAACGGGGAAGTGGAAGTGAGGGGAAATTAGGGGAGGGGATGATTAGGGGGTATGAGGGGAGTAGGCGATATTATTAGAAATTATCATGAGTAGTGGAAGGGGAAGTGAGGGTTGGGGAAGGGAAATAACGTAAGGTGAGTGTTAGCTGGGGAGTCGAGGAGAAGGGGAAATAAAGGAGGAAGATGTTGAGGATGGGAGGGCGAGGGGTGAAGTGAGGGGAGGGGAATGCAGTAGGAGAAGTGAGGGGAAAGTTCGTAAGGGAAGTAGGAGAAGTGACTGTAAGTGAGAGGAGGTAGGAGAAATGATTAGAAATTAGAATGAGTAGGTGAGTGTGGGCTTTGGAAACGAAATAGAGGAAGGGGTGTGTTAGCTGGGTAGCGAGGAGAGGAGGAAGTACAGGAAAAAGATGTTGGTGAAGGAGGGGAGAAGGGTGAAGTGAGGGGAGGTGAATTCAGGGAAATTAAGGGCTGGAGAGTATGGGAGGGGAAGGTTTGAACGACTTAATTAAAGTCTTAATAGGCTGTTAAACCCTTTTTTGTAGGCGCGCTGCGCCTACTCAGACTACTTTTTAGCTATCTGAAATCGTCGCAACCCGTAGATTCTAAATTTCGTTCTTTTGAGTCTGTATATTCAACACTGAAGAAAATTTATTTTTAATTTGTAATCCTTTTCAGGAAATGAGGGAAGGGGAAGTATGGGAAATGAGGGGAGTGGTAGCAGGCGAAATAAGTGCTGTGGAAATAGGCGTAATGAGGGGAAGTAAGGGGAGGAAAAGTATGGAAAATTATGGGAGGGGAAATGAGCGGCGGTGGAGTACGGGAAGTGAGGGAACATGAAAGAAAGTAGGGAAAATGAATGGAAGTGAAGGAGGCTAGTGAGCGATGTGATGGGAGGGCTAGTAAGATAGTGCGGGTGAATAGGGGAGGAAAAGTGAGGGCTGGAGAGGGGAGTAAGGGAAGGGGAGTGTTAGCTGGGGAAGTCAGGGGAGAGGGTAATAGAGGAGGAAGAAGTTGGGGAAGGGAGGAATTGCGAATGATAAAGTGAGGGGGATGAAGTAAGGGAGGAAAAGGGAAAATATGAGGAGTTGTAGAGGTAAAATATGGGAGGGGAGGTTTGAACGACTTAATTATTATCGTCTTAATGGGCTATGTTCACTTCTTAAAATGAAAACATCACGTTAATCACTTTTCTTTCAATAAATTAACCCATGGGTTAACTACCATTGAATTCAGGTTTATACTTATTTCTGAATTTTCTTGAATTCTTTTGAAATATTTTAGGGTATTTTAAAATATTCCAAAAATTTTGTAATAGATTTCAATACTTTGAAGGGATTTCAAATGATTTTTAAAGATTTCAGGTTATTAGAAAAATTCCAAGGAATTTTTAAGACATTTAAAAAGTTTCAAGGGATTTAAAAAGATTGTATTTGAAATATTTTAGGGTATTTTAAAAGATTCCAGGGAATTTTTAATATATTTCAATAGTATGAAAGGATTCCAAAGGATTTGAATGATTTTCTGGTATCTTTAAAAAATCCAAAGAATTTTAAAGAGTTTTAAAAAGTTTCAAGGGTTTTCAGAAGATTTCAAAGGATTTAAACCATTTTAGGATATTATAAAAGATTCCACGCAATTTTTCATAGATTTCAATAAGTTGAAGTCATTCTGAAGGATTTTGAAGATTTTAGGATATTTTTAAAAATTTCAAGGAATTTTCAAGAGTTTTAAAAAGTTTCAAGGGATTTCCAAGGGTCTTCATGATTTAAAGCAATTTAAAAATATTGTAGTGGGGTTTTTGTTGTTGAAAATTTGCTAAAATTGCAGAAGATATGGAACGATTTTTTTAGGATGTATCAGGTTTTAGGATATTTAAAAACATTCAAAGGAATTAAAAAATTTATTTAAATAATTTAAAGGGCTTTCAAAGAATTTGAAAGATTCTATTGTATTTTGAAAATTCCAAGAAATTAGAAAAATATTAAGGGATTTCAACAGATTTTAAAGGTTTCGAAATATTTTAGGGTATTTAAAAAGATTGCAAGGAATTTTAAATTAATTTCAGTAATTTAATGGGATTTCAAAGTATGTAAAATATTTTAGGATGTTTTAAATGATTCCGTGGCATTTTCAAGAGCTTTTAAAAGTTTCAAGGGATTTCAAAGGATTTGAAATATTTTAGTGTATTTTTTAAGGAATTTTTAATTTATTTCAATCATTTGAAGGGATAGAATTTCGGAAAATTTAGAACTATATTTCAGGAATTTTTACGGGTCTTATGATATTTAAAACGATTCCAAAGGATTTTACATGAATTCCGAGGATTTCAATGATTTTAAGGGCATTTAAAAGCTCTCAATGTGGCTGAATAAATTTTCCAAGATTTCAGAATGTATCAGATTTCATAGAATTTCACAGTAATTTTAAATATTTTCATATTTTTCAAAAAATTTATTCACATGAAACATGTATTGTCATTCTCATAATATTTGCCAATAAATATTATACTCTGCACTAGTTTTCCGAAAAGCGAGGCGAAAAGTTATTTTTAAAGAGCATCCGTCAAATTTAATTGGCGCAAACTCTTGAAGAATGAATGGGCTATATTTTCTAGAACTCGATATATATTTAGAAGAATCTATCTTGTTCCGTTAAATTAAGGTCGGTGCTACATGTACCGAAATTTCGGTATGAATAGACGGATTCTTACGGTACAAGAAGCGGGATCTAGAAAAGAGACTATTTGCACCGGAAATTTGGTGAAAATGGCCGGATTTTTTCGGTACTCGTAGAAATTGCCCTAAATTTAATACAGATCACTATTTAAAAATATTTACCTGAGAAATTGGAGCTTCCGGCCTCAGTGTGATTGTAGAGGGTGGTGCTTCAAATGTGGAAGCTGGCGTCGAATAAGGTGATTGTCGTGTTCGGTCTACTGAGCTCTGTAGAAAATAAAATTTTTTTTCTAAAGCTTGATGTAGCAGTTTTATATTTTAAAAAACTTTCAAGTAGAAGAAGATATTGATTAGGAAAATAAATAAAAAACGTCTTAAAAAGTTGCGTTGGATTTCAAGATTATATGTATATGTGATTCATCATATTTGTGATTTCTGTGTGTTTAAATGGTGCAAATAAGAGTCTAAAATTGAGAAATTAAGATCGTATGTTTTCGAAAAAAAAATTTGAAATAGAAAAATAAATGATTTAATCCAGTAAACCGTCGACCATATTTTAACGCAAATATTCCAGTTGACCACACTTTGTTTCGAGAGAGTCAATTTTTATAGATGTATGCTGTATATGAACAAAGAAAATATAAACAAGCAAATTAATATCAAAATTAAAATGGTTTCCATCTATGTTATTTAAGGTAACTGCAAATAATTAGGGTAAAGAATAAGTCAATTAAATGAAATAAGGAAGTTATTAGTGAACTAATAAAACTATTAGTCGCAGTACAGAATTATAAATAATTAACTATTAGGTCTTATTCTTATAAGCTTACAAATGATTCATGCATTAATTGCTTGGATTTTAAAATTATAAATACCACTTATTGTACAAGATTTTTTTCTGACAATCAATACTTTGGGAGTTAACGTCATTTTTTCACTTTTTTCTGATTTATCACTAAACTTATTGTTTTTAAATATTTTTTTTTTGCATTTGACTTTAATATATTGAAATAATGAATTTTGCAAATTAAAAAATATTAACAAATGTTTTTGGCGTAAAAAATGTAGAATTATAAATTCCCTCTTTTAATTTATATTATTTTCGTTTTGTTCCAGGTTTTTCATCATCTACGACCAACACCGGTTGGGAAACCAAGTAAGACATGAAAATAATTGTTATTAACAAAATTATAGATCTGAACAGAAACGAAAACAAAGCCTCAACTTTAAAATGTTAAATTATTTCATATACAAATCTTACTTGTGAGAATTTGATTAAGTTTCTTAATTTTCTAATGAACAATAACTTGAGCATATATTTTTAAGACAAATGATTATTAAACTAAAAATAGAGATGATAGAGAATTTTCAATAACTTCAGGGGACACACAGTGGAACAAAAAAAAAGTTTTTGTGGACAATTCAATTTTTAGCCTACACTATTTATTCGATTTAGATCTATTTTCTGCAATGAAAGCTTTTTAAATCTTAGAAAGATTCGTGTGTTTGCATTTTGAATAAAAAATTTTGAAAATTTTTTATTTAAAAACAAATTTTCATTTTTTTTACTTTTGAAAAGTACCTTTTTTATCAATAAATTAATGAACAAAAGTTATTTTTCGGGATTGGTAATGTTTATCTCATTCAAATCCAAAGTTTTAATATAAAATGTGAGGGCAGTTAATTTTTCGTTACGACTAATTGAAAATAGATGCTATTAGGCAATTTTTATAAAAAAATTCACATTTCGGTTATTTTTCAAATAATCCGCTCATTTTTTTTACTCAATTATTTTAGATGTAAATATAAAACAATTTCGAATTCAAAAGCTTCAAATTGTACAATTTAAAAAAATGCAATCATATTGCAGCAATCCTGGCTTGTATTATTTATTTTAATTTTCAAAATAATATCTCAAAAGTGTCCGATTTTTGGTTGAAGATTTCAACAAATAAATAATTTCAAACTGTAAAATATTTGATTGGAAAATTTCAAGAATAAATAATAATTCTATAGGAAGATTTGAAATTAAGAAGGGAGTTTAAAATAAAAAATGATGAAAATTAATCTGAAATTGATACATCAGTAAATGAATAATTTCTGTAATTTTAAATGGTTACAATTTTAGAGTTCTGAATTTACATGTTGAACGCTGAATATTTCATTTTTTCCTTTCATAGGTTTTAATTTTGCGATTAAAATTGAATTGGTTGAATTTTGGAAAGTTTAATTAGTAATTTAAAAATTATTAATTTTTAAGCGATTTAAGTTTGCTTCAAATAATGAACATTTTAAAGGGTTTGAGTATAAAAAAAGTTTTAATATCACAATTATTTGTGATTAACATTTTTTTAGTTTTAAATGAAGTTCGCATTCGCTTAAGTTTCAAAGTTCCAGAGTTTCAAAATAAATAGTAATTTTAACAGTTTATTTTGAAAGTTTTTTTAGAATAATTCAATTAATTTTTTTGATTTTAGAAAAATTTGCCTAATCAGTTTTAATATTAAATTATAATTTTATTACGTAATAACAATTTAAAATTCTAGAATAATTACAAGCTTTGACTTTGAAGGTTCAATAATTTAGTTTTCAATATTAAATTGTCAAATCTTAATCGCTTTGAATTTAAAATTATTCAAATTCAAAAGTTTTCAATTTTGAATTCCCAAAATTAAAATCGTAAAATATTCAACTTTTAACATTTTGACATTGTCCTATCTTCGAAATTTTAATCTGAAATCATTCAGTTCCGTGATTCTTCTATTCAAAATAAAATAATCTAATTTTTAGCGCTTCGACTTAGAAATTATACATTTTAACTCCTTGTTCTAATTAAATTGTCCAAAATCCTTCAATATATATTTTTACTTCAGACGTTTTTAGTTCGAAATTATTAATTATTGTTTCAAAAATATTTAAAATATAATATTTAAAAATTGTTTTAATAATGGATTTTTAAATTTGCATATTTTTCATGTCAGGAAATAAAAATCCGGAGACGTGAACGCGCGATTTGTTCACGTGAATTTACTGCTAGTGTGTAATAAAACGCATCTCTGTATTTTCCTATCTTAGACAAAAAACGCATTTATCTTACTTATTATATGATCCAAAGTGAATCAGTTTCTTGCAAAAGGGTTTGCCAAAAATTTAAATAATAATGGCTACCCTGACTAATAATGTCTTTCTGGTGACTTTTAGCTATAATATTTTGCAAATTCACTGGAATTATTAATTACATCTAAACAATTTTCATAAACAAATTCAGATTTTGGCTATTTTTCAACGAATAAGCTCAATTTTTCTTAGGAAATCAACTAAGAATATCTTTCCGATGACTCTTCGCTATAATAATTTGAAAATTTATAAGAATTATTATTTATTTAAACAATTTTTATTACCAAATTCAAGGTTTGGCTGTTTTTCAACGAATAAGCTACATTTTTTTATAGAATCAAATAAGAATATCTTTGCGATGACTTCTGGCTATGATACTTTTAAATTGACAACAATTGTTGATCACTTAAATAATATTCATTAACTAATTCAGAGTTTGCTTATTTTTCAACGAATAAGCTCAATTTTTCTTAGGAAATCAACTAAGAATATCTTTCCGATGACTCTTCGCTATAATAATTTGAAAATTTATAAGAATTATTATTTATTTAAACAATTTTTATTACCAAATTCAAGGTTTGGCTGTTTTTCAACGAATAAGCTACATTTTTTATAGAATCAAATAAGAATATCTTTGCGAAGACTTCTGGCTATGATACTTTTAAATTGACAACAATTGTTGATCACTTAAACAATATTCATTAACTAATTCAGAGTTTGCTTATTTTTCAACGAATACGCTTAATTTTTGTTTATAATGTCTTTTCAATTACTCTTTGCTATGATACTTTCCGTATTGACACTAATCAATAATTATTTAAATAATCTAAAAAAACTTAGTATCACACAGAAAAGAATAATCGGAAAGACATTCTTAGCAGATTCCGTGAACAGAAATTGAGCGCATTCGTTTAAAATAGTAAAAATCTGAATTTGTTTATAAATATTGTTTAAATAATAATTCTATTTATTTTGTAAAATATAGCAAAGAATCATCGGGATGACATTCTTAGTTAATTTCATAAAAAAATTGAGCCTATTCGTTGAAAAATGGCTAAACTCTGAATTTTTTATGAAAATTGTTTACCTGATTTATTAACAATACCTGTACATTTGCAAAATATTATATCAAAGAGTCCTTTTTTAATAATTTTGAAAATATTAAAAAAATAGTACTTCTGAAAAGTTAAAAAGTCAACTTTGTTGCTAAATAAAAAATTAATCAAATTTTTTATAACAACTCTAAACACACAAATCTTTCAGAAATTCAAAAACCTTTCAATAAAAAAAAGTTGAAATCGAATGAATGGTATAGGCTAAAAATTGTTTTGTCCACATAACATTTTTTGCCCCAATGTGGGACAGTCTACTCTCAAAATCTGTATTTTATCTGCAGGTCAAAAGATAAAATGTTAATTTGAAAGATTGCCTGTTCTTTTCAATCAAATTTAAATTCGGAAAGAATGTAATTCAATTAATGAGATAAAATCGAGATTTTCAGTCAATTTTTGTTTGTTGGTTTAATTTAAACTCACCTTGGTCTGCAATTGTGGTGTCACTTTTTGTGGCTGGCCCCAAGTGGGTGGCTGAAGAAGTGGTTGGGGCAAAGGGGAGGTGGCTGAGGGTGTAACCGATGCCCAACCCTTAGCTGGTTTGTCTTGTTGAAACTGTGAGGGTTGCTTCAAAGTACCACCAGGATTCACAGGCGTCGGAGATGATGGAACAAAATTTTGATTCTGGGGCGATGGACTGCTCTGGTACGAGGCGTACTCGCCAATTCCACGTGTCTTTTGAAGTGAAAACAAAATTTCCCCTATTTTAATTCTCAATCCTGGTATCTATTCCCGGTTATTTTATCCATTACAATTTTTTCTTTTGAATCTTTTTCTTCTCACATCTTATTTCAATTTCACCTTATTGCGATTTTCTAGAGAGCAGTCATCACAGAGTGTCACCTATCCACCTTTTATCACCTATTTTAAAACTTGCCACCTATTTCACCAATTTGGGAAATATGTCACCTTTTCAACTTTTTTTCAGTTGAAAAATAAAAATTGTAATTTAAAATCCCATGAAGTTTATTCTTGTGAGCTGAAATGAGCAGTATTATCCTTAAGTCCGGGAGAAAACCGGAAAAGGACAGTACATTTATTTTCTGGTCGGGAATTTCTTTAATTCTTATAGTTTTAGTAGAAGAGCTTATTCAATTAGGACTCCAAGTGCGAATTGAATTTTGTTTTCGAATTTTAAAAAGTAATTATTGTAAAAATATTTAATTTTGAAGGCTTGAATTTGACAATTTTATTTTTTTAAATCTCGAATTTTTTAATTGTTAAATTCAGAACGTTAAACGTTGGAAAACATATAATTTTGTATTTTATTTTTAGGCCGGATAGCGAGTCGCTTTTTTAATTTTGTTGCTTTTTGAAATTTATAGCCTCCTCTTTAGAACGTAGTTCTAATTGAAAGGATTTCCAATTTAATATTTTTAATTTGAAATATATACATAATTGTTAGATATAAAATTTAAATTTTTCAAGTATTTTAGAAATGAGCGATTTAATATTTAGAGAATTTTGTATTCATAACATTCAAAATTCAATCATTTTAGTGTAAAACATGATAAATTAGATCATTTAAAATCTATAGTGTCTGAAATTCAACAATTCTTATTTGAACCTTTCTATAGATTTATCATATTTGTGCAAATTCAATATTTGGAAATTCAAGTAATACAAATTGGACAGTTTGAAATTAAAAAGCTTGATAATGGAGTAATTTTATGTTTAAAGCCTTCAATACTTAAGAGGAAATTGAATTTTCAAGATTTTCAAATTGAACCCTTTAAGATTCTGAAAATTTATTTTCAATTGAAAGCCTTAGTAAATGTTAAATAATTTTAGATTTAAACATTTAAAATTGCTTGGTGTTAAGCTAAAATCGTTCAAACTTGCAAAAATATCAATTAAAGCCTTTCAATACTTTCATAACTATTATTTCCAAATGATGAAAATCGAAAAATAAATTGTAGATTACAATGTTTAATATTGAACAATTTAAACTTAGGAACATTTGAAATTGAAGAAATGTGAATTCAAACGTTATTGTATAGTATTTTTGTTTGAAATTTTTCATAATTGAATATTTTTTTAATTGAAGATGCTAAACCTTTCATAATTATACATTGATAATTTATAAATTGCGTAATTTGAAACTGTAGTAGCATGAGAAATTAAATAATTATGAATTTGATCTTTCAAAATGATATAAAATTTTATTCCAAATTGCAAAGAACAATATTAAGTATAAAACGTTAAATTTAAAACAATTTTTAGATTGAAAAATATGAAATGTTTTGCATTAAAAACCGTCTTGTTTAAAATTTAAATAGTTCAAAATTGTACAATTCCCAATTAATAGTCTTAATAGGTTAAAAAATTAAATTCAAAGAGTAAGAATTGATTAGTTTTAGATTAAAAATATATAAATGTACAATTTCCAATCAAAAGCCTTTAAAGTTATTTATAAAGGAGTGAATGTGAAATTCAAAGTCTTAACAGTTAACAAGTTTTCAGTCTTTCAATGTGCAATGTTGAATTTTAATTTTTTTTTTTCAAAATAAAAATTGTTGAATTTTGATGGCTTATACTTTTTAATTATGCGTACAATTTTAAATATATATTTTTTTGAGTCTTCAATTTTTAATTTTTAATTTTAAGCTCTTTAAAATTGAATTTCTTGATGTCATCTATTCGTCACCTATTTTTAAAAAAAGTTCACCTATTCACCTTTTCAAGTCCAATAAGTGCTGTGATGACTGAGAGATTTTGTTAAAAATAAATTTAATTTTATTAGCCTATGTACGTGTCTAATATTTCTTCTGATTTGTGATGCATGTAATAAAAGAAATTTAATTTTTCAAGTTAGTAAATGATTAAAACAATGAATACAAGGTTTGATGATTGAATGAACATTTCGATACGAATGTTAGACCCTTCAGCCTCGAAAACTTTGTGCAGTCAACCAGGAACTTCAGAATGGTCGTTGGTTTCTTATAAACAATTATAAATAAATTAAAAAAAATAGAAATATTCTCGAACCACGAAATACACATCTCGATTATAAAAATTATAAAGTAATAAAATACAATAATTTAAAGATAATATTATTACTAAAACTGTATAATATAATTTGTAGCTTTGTTTCCTAATGAAGAGATTTTAAACTGAAAATTGATTTCAATGCCGAACATTTGAATGAACCTTGTGTCCTGAGTTGTTCCTTGTGTGAGATTTTTTTTGGCAGACGCTATTTCTGCGTCGGTGTAAAATTAATGTAGCGTCGAATTTGTTGAAACAGAGTAGTTTCGTGTTTTGAGAATTGTATTTTGCTCATAATTTATTGCTTACCTTGGCTTGAACAGGGCCTTGTTCAATGTACTCTTCAATATCTTGATCCTCTGGTGGAGGAGGCCACGCTACTCGTTTTAGATCTATAAAATTGTTCATAATCATAAGTGGATAGATCGTAAATTATAGTATCGTTTTCTTTAATATCCATCTCCGTGGACTCTAAATTTTAATCAGAATTCTATGAAGGATTTATTAATTAAAAAAAGCCTTTTATTTAAAAACTTTAAAAGATAGAGACATGGTAAAAATAACTCAATTGATTTTCTGTCAATGAAGAATATTATTGAAATCAGGGGCGGATCCAGAATTCAGTCATTGGGGGGGTTTTCGCTGAAATTTATATATATTATATATTATATATATATATATATATATATATTATATATATATATATATATCCTTTTCTTACCTGACGGACCTGGCTAAAGGGGGGGTCCGGACCCAAAAACCCCCCCCCGTGGATCCGCCCTTGATTGAAATTGAGGGGCCGGATTTTATAACCACCTATACATTTTTCTCGCAGAATGGCTTTGGGCCTTGGAAACTTTTTAAACCAGTTTCGAAATTTATCTTTAAAAGTACATATTCTTATAGAAAATTTAATTTGGCATATGTTCTCTCCGTGCAAAAAGTCTTTTTTTACATCAACTTGCCCTATTTCAGCCAATTTTTGGAAGTTTTCAATGAAATTTGCAGTAAATATTCTTTATGGTATTCTACGTCTGGTACAGTCAAAACATATGAGCATTGTTGTTTAAACAAAAGTTATACATTTTTACTTCAGACATTGCATAAATCATGCATTCATAACTTTAGGCTAATGGGGAGTCGAACGAATATTCAGTAACGAAAAACTTTCAACGGAAAAGTTGTTTTGAAAGGTATAAATTTGGTTTTTCATGGAAATAATTATACGAAATAAATCATAATATTAAGAAACTGGGAGGGTTTTATTTTTACCGTGCGGCTCGTTTATTCGTACGTATGTATCAACTCAACATGCTCACGTGAAAATGCATGTTCGCTCGTTAAAAAATGAAACTATTCTTAGTAAAAAGATTGAAACGTGCATTTATTTATAGAAATTGTTGAAATAATTAACAGTTATTGTTCATTCGAAAAATATGACCGCGAGTAATCACTGGCAAGTTATTTTTAGTCGATTCCGTAAAACAATTGAGTCTATTCATAAAAGAATGGTAAACATGTACACTTCATTATAAGAATTGTTTAAATAAATAAAATATTTGATCAAATTACTAAATATGACAACCAAGAGTAATTGAAAAGACATTCTCAGTCGATTCCGTAAAACAATTGAGTCTATTCATAAAAGAATG
>CAKNWT010304063.1:5245-18624 GCA_932066315.1 Andricus coriarius | reverse complement strand
AGTTGATGACCGCAGAAGAAACCGAAGAGTTTTCCTTGGCCAAAAATAACGTAGTCCTACAGAATTTTCAAATAATAATAGCAGATGACTTTCATTCACGACATTAATTCCATTTTCTTGATGATTGAACTTCCGACAAATTTTGGTAAAAGAACCATTTTCCTAATTAGATTAAAAGATGATGACAAGCTGTTTCACATGGTTGTGGTATGCTCCAAAAATGTAGGTTAGGAACTAAAGGGATTGTTAAATTTCATATTTGCTTACATTTCTGGAAAAATTCAATAATGTCGTGGTATATGCACTGCTGTTTACATGAGGCTGTGCTAGTTTTTTTCATTATGTTGAGTTGCTTAGTGTTCTTAGATTCTAGTCTTAAGATGACGTATTGTTTGACCGATATGGATCATATGACAATCTTCGCCATGAATCCCAGAACTGAGATTAGTTTTCTTGCATTTTGGTACTTGACCTTTAATGGGTGGCAACAGAATATCATGAAGTTTATTTTCAATTTATTCTCAAAGAATTTAAAAAACAATAATATTAGACGACGTTCATCATCAACATTGTTGGTAATTTGTAACTAAAATATAGAGTGGGCCGCATTACTAACCATTAATATTCAAAGACCAGCATTTTAAATATGTAATATTTTAACTTCGAGCCTGTTATAATTTCAATTATTTTAGGTTTTTTTTATGTGGGAAACTGAATGTTATCTGGAACTCGTTGTTTTAAAATAGTGCATGAAAACCATGAAAAAACATTTATGTTCTCTGAGAGGACTTTAAATATTAATGGCTAGGAAGAAAAAAAAATTGTTCATGGACAAATTAGGGAAAAGTCAGGGAATATTAAAACTGCAGTTATTCGGCCAACTCTACATTTTAATTACACATTACAAACAAATATACATAATGTTGCTGATGCTGGTCGACTACTATCATTATTTAAAATTAAAATTTAAAAATCTCAAATTAGATCAAAATCAAATTCAAAATCCCATTTAACGTCCAACATTCAAGTCAATGTATAAATTCCTGAAAATAAACCAAGAATCTTTCCTCTTTTTTATTTTTGTCCAAAGAAGCAAATTTTTATTTTGTTTTCAGGAATTGCAATAGGAGCATTTTGTGGCGTTTGTCCAAATTTTATCGTAAGATTCTTGGTTTATTTTCAGGAATTTATACATTATTTAAAAATTCTTTGAGATTGGGTTTTCACGGGTTAAATGAAACTCCCCGATTTCTTCTGTCGTCATCTCCTGAACCTCGCCGTTGTTCATGTTTATTTTTACCCACTTTTGGATGCCATACTTCATTGTATATATTCCACGACGAAATGTATTATTTCCATCTACTATTGCGAAGATTTCGCCAGTGGACGTTGATAATACTGATTGTTCACCTGTTGACATGGGCACAAGGAGACTACATTTTCCTCTCATTTTAATCGATGCGTCACGAGGAAAAGCATATCTTGGAATTCTGAATTGCCGGTTCGGATTCTTGTGGGGAATAAGCCGAATAGAACTAAGTTCGTCAATACTTAATTGGCGTAGGCGGATAGAAGAAGTCCTGGTAGGACGAGATCCAGACCTGGCACGAAGAGAAGATTCGGAAGGAGGAGGAGACCTGACTGGAGAACCCGAATGGGGTAAGGCAAGAGAAAGAGTCAAATCAAGAGAATAAGGCGGTCTGCCATGAGGAACACCAGAAGTAAAGTTGCCATCAGGTGAACTTTCAAACTGTAAACCCATCTCTGCAACAAGAAACAGAGAATTCAATTTAGAAAAACTCTTTAAAAAAACAAATTCAAGCAAAGTCAACTTTTACAAGAAAATTGCACATAAAGCCTTAAAACAAGAGCAGAATTTTTTCTAAAATCAGTTTTTTTTAAACATAAACTCAAAAAAGTCATCTTGTGTGACAGAATTGCACAAAAAGACTTGAAACAAGAGAAATATGTTTTAAAAAATTAGTGCAATTGGCTCATTAGAGACAGTTGTTGAACGAAGGGAAAAGAGGGAGAAATATTTTTCTTGTCTATTTTCTTCCAAAGATTTCACACTCTTTTCCCTATTGACCTCTTTTCTACTTTTTTAAAGAATTACACTTTCTCCCCATTTTACTTGTTTTCCTCTTAAATGCAAACTTTATTTATAGAACCCAATAAGAAACTCAAAATACATGAGTTAAAACCTAATTTGTTTGGGTTAAAAGTCTACTATTGAAATTTTGGTTAAGAATTTATCTTTTTGATTCAAAACTGTTTTCCATTTTGGCAGAAACGTTTTCATGTTTGTTTTCATATTTGTGTGTTGAACATCCGACTAATTCATTTAAGCTGCACAACTTTGTCGAAAATTAATTCTTTTGGTCACAAATTAATAATTTTAGTTAAAAATTCGTTTCTTTGGTTGAAAATTTTACTATTGTGTTGAAAATTTAATTTTTTGTTCTCAAAAGGAAAAATCTGTTTGGTAGGAAATTATTCCTTTTTGGTTGAAAATGTATTTCTTTCTCAAGAAACTCCTTTCTTTGGATAAAAATTCCTCGTTTTTAGTTTAAAGTTAATTTTGTAAAATGAAACTTTTATAATTCCATTTTTTTGGGCCTATAAAACTGGTTATAAACAATTAAGAATAAATCAAATAAGCAGTTTCCAACTCTTTCATAAGAACAACTTCATTTTGAATTTTTTTAACATTAGTATAAAACTTGTAGCGCAATAAATTGCGCATTTTCCTCAAGAGAGTTAATGTTTTAGAAAACTAATTTTAAGTAAGATTTCCCTCTACCCTGCACACAAGAAACAGTAAGATTTTACTAAACTACTCCATCCCCAAATAGTTTTACGTATTCTATGCAATAGCAGAGAAAATAGCAATAAGAATAGAATATAGATTGAATAGCACAAAATTTTGTTTCAGTATAGATAAAAAATGTACATACAATTATACATATATTTTTATACCAAGATCTACGTACTTGTCAACATTTTCTATTATAGTATTATATTTACCAATAGAACTGAGGACCACAGCCACTAACAAGTCGAGAGTAGGAACAATCCTCATTTTTTTTTTTAATCAGAGGAAAGCCTAATTCATGTGTAAAGACGTTGATTGAAAATTTATCTGATGACTATTCTAGTTCTTCATCAGATTATATAGTGTACCTCATATTCGTCATATCATACGTAGTAAGCGTCAACCTTGTTCTGCGCAGTTATTTACATTTCATTAGCGTGAGTTTTAAGTAAAAAAACAAAATTATTGAATTCGATAAAAGTGATATTACGATTTGTATAAACTTTCATACAAATTAGTGAAATTATAATTGTTAATAATTGTTAATGATAAAATATACAAAACCACCTTAAATTTGCTTATAAGTACGTTCGGGAGAAAAAATTCTTCCATTTTGTGGCCAGCTAGACACCCTAATAATATGTTGAAAAAATTGAACAGACTAATTTCATCCTTTCCAATTTTTGATTAAATGTTTTGAAATTAGCATTTTTCGTTAACTACTCCTAACACATCTTCTTCGAACGGGCTTTGCAAAAAATAGCGTGTGGTACACGTGGAAATAGGTGATTGCTAACTCGTGTGATTGCATCATTCGCCTGCGGCTCGAAATACTTGACTACGTTCTCGCACTCGCTTCGCTCGTGTGCTAATCACCGACTCATTGGTCATGGGAAAATTCAGGCAAATTCAGGAAATCTCAAAACTGCAGTTATGCGGCCAGCTCTATATTTTAGTTACACATTACAAACAAATATGATTAATGCTGCTGATGAAGGTCATCTATTATTATTGTTTCAAAATTCTTTGAGATTGGATGATCTTTTCTCAAGGGAAACTCCTTGATTTCTGCTGTGGTCGTCTGTTGAACCTTGCCACTGTGCATGTTAATTTTTACTCGCTCACTAGTGAGCGTTGATAATAACGATTTTTCTCCTGTTGAAATAAGCACAAGGACACTACATCTTCCTCTTACTTGAATTGGTGCTTCGTGAGGAAAATGGTATCTTCGAAGATGTGGACCTGGCACGAGGAGGAGTATTGGCAGGAGGAGACCTGACCGAAGAACCCGAATAGGGTGTGTCAAGTGAAAGAGTTAAATCAAAAGAATAAGGGGGGCTGTAAATCCAACTCTGCAACAAGGAACAGGGAATTCATTTCAGAAAAAAGTCTTTGATAACCTGAATTAATGGAAAGTCAACTTGCACAGGAAAACTGTACAAAAATCCTGAAAACATAAAGACTCAAAACGAGAGAAATATGTTACTAAAAACTAGTGTAATCGGGTCATTAGAGACAAAGGAAGAAAGGGGAAGAAAACCCTTTTCTATAGAATTTCTCTTTTCTCACCTTTTAGTCGTTTTTCGCTTAAATATAAACTGGATTATTAGAAATCAATATGAAACTCCAACTATTTGGGTTTGAACTTAATTCTTCGTGTGAAAAAGTCTACCGTTGTATTTTTGGTTGAGTATTAAACTTTTTTGCTTACAACTGTTTTTGATTTTGATAGATCCGTTTTTGCAAAACTGATTTTTGTGAAAAATTACAAAATCTGCTTGATTAGATTCTAGTAAAAATGGCGACTCACTCGACACTTGCTTCGTACGTGCGCCAGTGATATTAACCTTTTAACCCTTTATAAATGGATAGATGTATTTAAAATGTGTGGCGTTTTGTAGCCTGTGTGCTTTTTGACTATTGGCATAATCGGCATTGGATGATGCTGTGAAAAGCTCATAATTACTCCTTTCCACTTTTAAGGCTTAACTTTGAGTGTTTGTGGTCATAATTGTCTGGCGATTATAGTATCCAAGACGATAACATCGAGTATTAAATCTTGAGACTCAGATGGAAGAATTGCAAGATGCTGTGGGTCCAGATCTGACTCTCCAGCAAAGGAGGATAGAGAGTTATTCTCATCACAAAACAATTCGCAGAGCGAAGATGAGAATCACACTAATGTCAAAAGAGCTAAAAACCCTACATTAATGATCTGGAAATTAGGATGCGAAAAAATACAGAAAAAATCCGTTTTATTCAAAAATTTTATGACAAAAATGTCCTTCCTACTCCAGTCAGTGTTTTCATTTGTGGAACACAATTGGCATAGCAAAATAAGCGCAGGAAAAATATTATGATTTTTTGGTGTTAAAGAAAATGCTGACTCAGTCGAATGCACAGCTTCAAGTTCTCAGGAACTAAGTGAGTACGAACTGATTACCAACATCTGCGTAAATATTAAAAATAAGATAAATGTAGCTGATGCTTATATAAAAGGAGTTTGTAATTTATTCCAAAATCGAGTTACACCGACACCTTTAAAAACAATTTTCCCAACCCCTGATATACCAAGCAAAATGCTGAACTCATTCTCACAACTGAGAAAGGACCCTTGCGAACTGAAGAATCTCAACAACTTTAGAGTAGCTCTAGATTGTAGTCCAATGCAAAAAAGAGAGATGGCAACGTTGATAGCTACTCCTAACGACAAAAGGAAGGTTTCGATCTTATACTTACATACTTACAATTTCAAATTGTAAATAGAAATTGTTCTACGCTGAAGGAAGATAGTTATCACCATGCATTAACAGGATATTTAAAGGTATCCGCGATAATTTTTCCGCAAGTACAATTTGCTAGGCCAATAAAAGAGAGGTATAACTTTTAAAAAGGTCTGGTTTATTCACATTTATATATACAAATTAGTAATATCGATTGGGAATCTCTATATCAGCTTACTGACCCCGATGTGGCATGTGAGTTTTGCATAACGAAATTGATCGAGAATTAAACGGGTCGATTCCAAAATCAATATGTATTTACAATGAATCCATATTTCCCTGCTGGTACTCAGGGGAATGAATACAATGTATTAAGGCAAAAGAGAAAATTAAGTAAAAATATTACAAGAAGAAAGATGGGGCAGATAAATACTGTTTTTCTCAACTGAGAATTAGAGTCAAGGAGAGTAGAGTCAAATCGGACATTACCAACTATAGGCCCATATATGTACTGTGTATCTTCTCAAAGGTTTTCGAAAAACGTTGAACTCAAAAAATTACAAAAAGTTTAATACCACAACTTTGGCCAAAACAGCCTTTTTCTCATCCCCCAGAGATCTACGATTACGAATTTAGCGTCATTTACCCATTACGTTTCTGAATCTCTATCTGAAAATCGGCAAGTTCATACAATTTACATAGATTTTTCGAAGGCCTTTGACAAACTAAACCATGAAAAGTTGATAAGTAAGCTACACAAGGTCTTTATGTTCTGTATATAGTAACTGGAGAACTCAAACCATTATTAATATTTGCAGATGATACCAACATCTTTCAAACGATAATTTCCATTAGAGATTGTATAAGGCTACAGGGTAAACTGATTAGATTTTATGACTGATGCTTTAACAATGAACTACCTATTAACCCTGATGAGTGCAAGATCATTACATTTTCTCGTTTAGAGGACATAATTGATTTTGAGTACCAGCTGGGTAATAAGAATACAAATAGTATATCTGAATAGTAAAATCTGCTTCGAAAATTTCATTTGTTTTGGTTGAAAATTTAACTGTTTTGTTGATAATTTGGTTGAAAATTTTACTATTAATATATATTCTAGTTTTTCGTCAGGTTAAACAGTGTATCTTATATTCGTTATCTCAGAGATTATAGGCGTTAAGGTTGTCCTGATCAGATATTTACATTTCATTAGAGTTAGTTTGAAAATCAAAATTATTAAACTTGTTAAAACTGATATCACAAGTACTATCAACTTTTACTTTTAGGCATACTCAATCTTTTGAATGGAAAATTTATATACTATTACCCGAAGCATGATCTTGAATTCCCAGTTATTACTCGTTTTTATTTTGATACATTTTTCCCGGAGAATCGAAAAGAGTTCGGTAGATTTAAATCATTTGAAGCAACTTTTAAATTTTAATATTATAACATAATAATATATTAATGGTTGGAGAAAAGGAAAAATTGTTCATGGAAAAATGAGAAAAAATTCAGGAGATTTTGATTATGTGATTTTGTGGCTATTTTATTATTTTAGTTTCACGTTACAACAAAATTTAATTAATGTTGTCGATAAGACTCGTCTACTATTATCATATGAAAATTCTGTAAGATGGAGTGATGTTGGGTTAAGGGAGACTCCCCGATTTCTTCTTTGGTCATCACTCGAATCTCACCGTTGCACATGTTTATTTTTATCCTATCTTGAATGCCATAGTGTGTTTTATATATTCCACGAAGAAATGTGTTAGTTCTATCCACTATTGCGAAAACTTCACCATTTGATGTTGATAATACCGATTGCTCTCCAGTTGGCATGGGCGCAAGGATACTGTATCTTCCTCTTACATAAATTCGTGCATCACGAGGAAAAGTATATCTTCGAATTTCAAATCGCCGGTTCGGATTCTTGCGAGGAATAAGCCGAACCAGCGGAAGTTCATCAACTTCTAAATAACGTAAGCGGAGAGAATAATTAATGGTAGGAGGAGATCTGGACCTGGCACGACGAGAAGATTCGGCAGGAGGAGCAGAGCTGACCGGAGAACGCTGAGAATAAGATCTGGCAAGAGAAGACCGTTCAGACCAATTAGAAGGTCTGTTACGAGGAACACCAGGGATAGGAGCCCCATTAGGTAAACAGTCGAAATTCGAACTTAAATCTGCAACAAAAAACGGAGGAATCAATTTTGAATAAACTTTGAAAACATAAACTCAAATAAGTCAACTGGTGTAACAGAATTGCACAAAAAGACTCCAAATGAGAGTAAAATGTTTCCAAAAATCAGTGTAATCGCGTTATCAGAGACAGTGGTTTGACAAAGGAAAACAGAAGAAGAAAGAGTTTTCCTTCTGTATACTCTTCCACTGATTTCGCACTCTTTCCCCTATTTCCTCTTTTCCCCTTTTTAAAAGAATTTCTCTTTTTTCCTATTTTACTCGTTTTTATCTTCTCTTTTTAAAAAATCGTCTATTTAGTTATAAGATTACATTTTTTATTTCAAAATTCAATACACTGATTCACATATTTTTCATTTTTGTGAGCTTTTTTGTTCAAAAATTTATTTCTCTGCTGAAACCTTGTACCATGTGCGCACGGGCGCATTTGGCACGAATTCCGTTTCAACTGGGACACTTTCCTACATTATGGATATCCCCGGAATGAATTCAGATTAAATTTGAAGTCATTTCAGACAAACTCAATCAAGGTATGAAGAAAAATTCGGATCAGAATAGAACGTATAGTAAATGACATGATTTTTTATTTTGGTATAGATTCAAAAATATAAATAAAATGATAGATATATTATATTATTATATTCACCAATAGAATTGAAGATAATAGCCAATGAGAAGAAAAGAGTGGAAACAATGCTCATCTTTTCTAATTTTAGAAAAAGTTAATTAATGTATGAATGAAGATTTTAAATGACAATTTAAGAAATAAATATTCTAGTTCTTCATGATATTATATAGTATAACTTATATTTGTTATCTGATACATAATAGGCATCACCCTGATGCTGATCAGATATTTACATTTCATTAGAGTAAGTTTCAAGGAAAAAAATATAATTGCTAAAGTCGTTTAAACTGATATCTTAATTTAAAGAACATTTACGTTCAAACGCCATCCTTTTTGTGAAATAAAAAACCGGGAAGTCTGGAAATAAAATCATAAATTTAAATTTGAACAGGGATTTTTTTTAATTCCCTTATTCTATATCAGAATTAAAATTATTTTCCAATGTTCATATTCCATGTCCTAAATTCCCTTTTCCAAGACAAGTTATACTTTTTCACGGAAATTTCCAGTTTGCGCGCGTCTTTTGCATCTCGCGCATCGCGCTTGATTCAGTATTTGCCTCGCGTTACGCTCTCATTTCCCCCACATTTGTGCTCAAATCTTTTAAAAATAAAAGTTAAAGCATCGACAACTGTAATTTATTGAATTTATATTCTCTTTTGTTAAATCTCCTTCGAGTTTAACCAAGACATTCTCATGACGTATCTCGTGGTTCGCACTCGATCCTGTCCAAAATGTGAACTTTTCTAGTTTTTTTACATATCATATGTATTTTATATTTATTTTTATACCCTGGTCCGGGACTTCTTATTCCGATATTTTAAAATGAAGTACAACGTTTATTCTTCAAGATTCTTTAATTCTTTCTTCTATCGCAAAATTAGTAATTGAAAATTTATAGTACTTTTTTAAGCAAGCAACATTTGTCGAGCCATTTCTTTTTTCGTATCTTATCTTGTTTTTACAAAAATTAATTTTCTCTAAATGTTACCATTACGATTCAAGTGAAAACTGCGTATTCTATCAAAAAGTGATTCATGACGATTTTGTAGATCTTTTATGGCAGCACAATTTTTGTCAATTTATATTTTTTCGTATCTTGCATAGTTTGGCCGCAAAATGGAATTTTTTATTTTTCGTAATATTTTTTGGTGGATTATACTAGAACAATTGGTCACAGAATGCCTGTAAACGCACTAAATCTTTTTATTTGGTCCTTTAAACTGTGTGCCAAATTACACCTAATCCGATTAGCCTTTCAAAATTTATCCGGTATACAGACGACAACGACCACCAGCACAACGACAGACAGACAAAGAGCACCGTAAACCCTGTTTTTTTATTCAGGAAGTCTCGAAACGTAGAGATTTAAAGTAATCTGCTATAGTGGTTTTATGCGATGAATGGAGACTAGTTGTTTGGAATGCTAGAGGGGTGAATCATTTTAAGGTAAGAGAATTACGAGAAACTATGCACGTAAGTAAGCTAGATATTGTATGAGC
Organism: Andricus coriarius; assembly: GCA_932066315.1. Lineage (NCBI taxonomy): Eukaryota > Metazoa > Arthropoda > Insecta > Hymenoptera > Cynipidae > Andricus > Andricus coriarius. The sequence continues at coordinate 8,751 of CAKNWT010304063.1, read as the reverse complement.
ATCTGAAACAAGAAAAAGGGATGCGGAAGTAGAAACATAGAAAATAAGGTGTTGAAAGGCGGATTAATAATATGTTAAGTTGTAGATAGTGAATCACATGGCAGTCAAGGAGTAGGCTTTATTATAAATGAAAGAGCGAAGCAGCATCTTAGAGATCAAGGATACGTAACTGCCAGATTGATGTGGTTTAGGATGGAAGTAGGAATCAGGAGATTATTTATCATAGCGTGCAGCACTTCATTTGATGGTGATCCGAGAGATGTGAAAGACGCCTGATGGGACAGTTCAAATTATACTATAAGTGCTTGCGATCACGGCGAAAAAATCATTATACTAGGAGACATGAAGGGATGGGTAGGCGTTCAGCTGATTTTGGGGATCCAACATGAAAAAATGATAACGGGAAACGATTAGTTAGCTTATGCTAACTAATGAAATAGCCACAGAATCATTGACTTCGTTATTGCGGATGAAAGATTAAAAGAGCTAGTAAAAGATACAAGAGTCATGAGAGGCTCTGAATGCCATACTGACCGTTACCTTCTTGTTTCCAAAATAAACTTCGGGGCCGAGGGTGGGGGAAGAAAAAGAATCAAAAATACGAAACAAAAGCGAATCAAGATTGAAAATTTACATAATCCGGAAGTGCGAATAGCTTTTCAGAATAAACTAAACGAATACATAGATCAGGGAACTGGGGAGGCGCTAATAAATAATAAAGATCTAGAAGGCGTATCGGCCTTGTTTAGGGATGTAATTGTTATGAGTGCGACTTAAGTGTGCGGTACTGCGGTTGTAGAAAGAACGTCTGGTGATGCATGGTGGAATGATGAAATTCAGGCAGCCCGACAAGAAAAGAAAGAAGCGTACAACAGAACATTGAGCATCACAGGTCTTAGCGATGAGGAGAGCAATAGATTCTGAAATAATTACAGACACAAAGAGAGAAAAGTTAAACGACTAGTCAAGAAATCTCAAGACAAAATTAGAATAAAAGGAGAGAAGTAAAATACAAAACTACTTTGAAAGCAGCAAGAAACTGTTATATAAAAATCTGGAAGAATTAAAAGTACAGAGTTTATCAGCATGAGAAATAGCAAAGGTGAAATGCTATATGATACCAACTGGATAATAGACGCTTTGAAAGACCCTTTTAAAGAATTATTAGTTTTATTAGTTGACGAATTAATGTAAATAAAACAAAAATGATCATTTTTGAAGGAAAGGATCTACAGTCTGTCACATAAGAGCATAGCGACAGTTACTCGCAGGAGATAAATCGTAGGCATGTACCTCCTTTTCCAATGTAGAGGGCACCGTTGCTGTTTTCGCGTTCCCATCAGTAAGATTTCAGGTCTCCCTTAGCATCGATAATTACCTGGCATCTCCGAGGCATGCTTTCGAAAAGATTTTTGGCGTATTATTTCGGAAAAGGCCTCCAAACTTGTCGGATTCGCCGAGAGAGCTGATTCAATTCGCAGGGGCGGTTTATACGAAGCGTAAGCTTGATGAGAGCCAAAACATGTTTAAAACGATTTGCATCGGGTGACTGAGACGGCCAATCCAAAGTGACGACTCCTTTTTCCTCTTTCCACGATTTGCACGCCCTAGTCCGATGTTTTGGATATTTGTCCTCTTGAAGGGTCCAAAAGCCGAAGAAACAGCTGCTAATTTTCATACTGTGAAAACAGCAAAGGTGTCCTATGTATTAGAAAGGAAAGCTACATGCCTACGATTTATCTTTTGCGAATAATCGTCGCTACGCTCTTACGTGACAGAATGGAAGAAAAATTCTCAATTTTTCTTTTGTCTCACAATCGTCCTGGTGTTCCCAGTTTCTACAACCGGCTTTAACTGAAAAAATAATCTGGCTGCATGAATTCAGGTAATTATTCCTACTTTTTAGTTTACTAAAAAGTGTGTGATAACCATCGCCGAAAATCTGACTTTGGTCTCCTGCAGTTGACGGATCATCATCAATTGGATGTTCTGCTACATATACCGTCCATTCTTCTCATACGTCCATCAAAATTAAGTGATAAAGTGGAGTTTGAATAATTAAATATTTTATTTATTAAATAATTGTAAATAATTTTATTTAAAATTAAATTTACCGGTTCTGTCATGATAACCTTTTACAATTTATATTATCGAATCATTTAAATTTTCAAAACGTCAACACTGTCTGGCTCCCTTGCTTTTATTTAGTTTCATGTAACTTTGAATTTGCGCGCTATACTCTAAAATCGACTGTCGATCTCTTCGATTCATTGCCTGGTAATGCGGGAACTTCGCTAAAATAAAACAGGTGAATTACGTGGTTGAAAATTGCAAGCGTGATTCTGATTCGCTTTGAAAGAAGTTTATTTCAGGGCGAAATTACAATGTGAATTTTTTTATAATTTGAAGTGCAAAATAAATCCTCTCTGAGAAGAATTAAGTTCCGCCATGTATTTTAGCTGATTTTAAGGTTTGGAAAATAGAACCTTAATTACGTTTCACATGTTAGCATAGGTCTCCACTAATTCCAAAGATTTGGATGGGAACCGAAAGATGAGGCTGACGACGAATAAGCCGGTACAGGAATACGATTTTTCTTAAAATGTTCAGCCACTTGAAATGTTTCTTTTATCTAAAATTTTTGAATTATAATGTGGCTGATACTAGAAAAATGAATCAATCCAAGTTGTGGCCAAGTCGGTCGGTAAGTTAGGCTCTGGCCGGGTTAGGCGTTTTTTATTTGTGGTTTGGTCCTGTCTAAATCCCCAATTGGGGGCCAAATTTTTCGTACATTGGGCCTAGCTAGCGTCATAAGTAATATCAATTTGTTTTTTGAATAAGGTCTTGGTAAATTTAGGAAAAAGTTAGCGAATTTTGAAATTAAATTTTTGCGGCCAACCTAAAATTTTATTATTACTTTACATGTAAAAAAATTAATATCGCGAATGAAAGTCGTCTACTATTATTATTTCAAAATTCTTTAAGATTGGGTTTTCTTTGCTCAAGGGAAACTCCTCGATTTCTTTTGTCGTCATCAATTGAATCTCGCCGTTGACCATGCTTATTTTTACCCGCTGTTGAGGGCCAATGATAGCTGTATATAAGCCACGAAGAATTGTATGATTTCTGTCAAGTAATGCAAGGACTTGGCCATTGGACGTTGATAATACAGACTGTTCTCCTGCTAGCATGGGTAAAAGGACACTATGTCTTCCTCTCACATGAATTGGTGCATCTGGAGGAAAAGTGTATCTTCGGATTTCGAATCGCCGAGTTGGATTCTTGTAAGGAATAAGCCTGACAGAACTAAAATCATCAATTTTAAGTTTACTTAGGCGGATAGAATTACTACTGGCAGAACGTGATCTGGAACTGTCACGAAGAGATGATTCGCCTGGAGGAGGTGCCCTGACAGGAGAACGCGGAGAGCGATTTCTGCCAGGAGAAGACTTTGCGGGAGAAATAGAAGGTCTGCCATGAGAAATACCAGGAATAGGGGCCCTATT
>CAKNWT010304010.1:486-12738 GCA_932066315.1 Andricus coriarius | reverse complement strand
TTAATTGTATTATATTCTCAAAATATATTATTTTAACTCTAACATGTCCAAATTTTATCAAAATCCAATCAGCATTTCCAGAAATATCGATAATTCAAAAAAATGTTACTCCGAAATTCAACATGGCGTAACTTCCGTAATTTTAAAAATTTTCGAAAATCCTTGAGGGCCAAAATTTCTTGTGTATAACATCACAATTTTACAAAGTTTTATTAAAATCGACCAACCAACTGCAGATCCTGATATTTCTGACGTGTACTAACCCATATATATAATAAAATAATAATTCAAAATTGTTTAATTACAAACCCTTTAAACTGAAAAATGTGCAGCTATCAAGTCTTTCATTTAGACACTCTACGATTTCGAAGAATTTAAGAAACCAGACAGTTTTGTGCATTTAAAATTGAACCAAACTATTTAATATATTTAAATCTAAAATTATTAAATTTCAAACTAACTAAATAGAATATTTTGAATATCGAAAAGCATGATTCACCATTCGTAAATTGTTTATTTCTAAACGATTAAATTAACTTCAAGTTATATACATTTTTAAGTGTTTTGAAGTGTTTAAAGTTTCTGCTGAATCCTTTTTTTTACTTTTTAATATTTCCCATTTAAAATTACTTTATATCAGAATGCTTCTTTAGAATAATTCAATTTAAAAGGTATAGAATTCAACATTTTCCTATTCTGAGCGGGTAAAAAAAGAGGTGATTCTATTGTCTGATTTTAGAAATAGTTTGCCTACTCAATTTTTACGTTAGATTATAATTTTTTTAATTTAGTACAAATTTAGATTTCTATAATTTTAGAAGCCTTTTTTTAATATTTAATGTAGTTTTCAATTTTAAACCCTTCCTACCAAAATTTTCTGAATTAAAAAATTTTACTATGAAAGTTTTGAATTTTGAAAGCTTCTGTTAAAAATTTTTTTCATTTTAAAATAATACAATTAAATTGACTATTTTATTGTTGAATAAAGTTCTATATTAAGATTCACATTTTGTCAATTTCTTTAGTTTGTTATTGTGAGAAAATAAGTAATTAAATTCATAATTTTAATTTAAAAATAATAACGTAATAATAAAACGTCTGCTTTAAGGGAGTTACGGAAAACTTATAAGTACAGCTTTTCCTTGCAAAATAAATACTCCCAGGGACCCAACCTATGTCGGCTCATATATTTTCTTTCGTCTCCCAGAATTTCGATACGCTAACTTATTTGGTTTCAAAATAAAAAAGCGGACAAAATTAACATTGCAAGGTCAAATTTTGATTACGTCATAGACTTCCATTTACCCTTAACCAGTAAAAAGAAACTAATTGAGGCGAATCGCGGTGAATTACCATTTTTGAATTCGCCCGAATTCCGCTTTCTTATCCGTTTAAACGAATTGTGCCAGCACGAATTGAATGCGTTTCATGTCGTTTTAATTCGCACGTTGGTTATAGCTTACGAATTCGATTAAATAGGCCAGCCTTTAACTGTATTCGCGCCGACGAATTCCGGCGCATTGGAGCTTGAATTTAAATCTTGCGAATTAAAATGAATTAGCTGACACTGAAATTAATTCTTGCTTACACATTGATATGAATTAGGTTCCCTACAAATTTTCGCTGAATTCGGGCGGATAGCAGATTTAAAGATTAAATAACTGATTTGCGAATTTTCAAGAATTCGTGACCTGCTCCAATTCGAGATTGTCGCAAAGCGAAATTCATGGAGCCTCTAGCGAATTTAACTCAATTCGCCTCAATTAGTTTCTTTTTACTGGGTAACGAAAGTTCTGCCACAGCGAAACCCCTTCTATGGTCCAGCAAATTTTCAAAGTGCTGTTTTATAACCTTAATCTTGATGGATCGAATCTTAGCGGCGAAATACCAGTGCTCCAACGATTTCGCACATCATATTTTTATTTTATTGTAGTAGGTTTACATTTATTTGTTTGTCAAACTTAGACGTAAGCTCCAAATCTCAGCGTAATTGTGTTGTAGATTGAAATTTCATGTTTGCTAGAATTAATTTAAGTGTAATTTTTACTCAATCCTGCGGTTGAAAGGTAAAATCCCAATTTCTTCTTCAAAGAGTAGAGTAATTTTTCCATTGTACAAAAATAATTAAATCGGACTGCGGCCATGTAATACTGTTTGATACAAATATAACAAAACGCCATAAGAATTTAATTTTCCAACAATAGATTTGTTTGGCGATACTAGTACCCTAGCAGGTAGACTTATCGTGAAAATGGGACTATCTTTGTCTCCATAACCTACACGATGAAGGTCCCGAGTTTCCACATTTTTAATACGATAACCAGCAGGAATAGGACATAGGTGAAGTGGTGCTAAAGGAGGAGGAGGAGAAGGAGGATGTGGAGGAGATCCTTGATTACGGTTCGGAATTCTCATTAAACGGGTTGTACTTCATCCTGCAAGAAGACATACCGAAATGGATGAAATTTATCTTTTATAAATATGGTTGTTTCCAATGTTAGATATAATATATAATGTTATATGTGACGTGCGCCAAAGAAAGGGGGCTTACTATGAAAAGTGACATTTTTCAGGGCGAACGGTCGAAGTCGACCGGATAGATGCGACTTTTGGGATAGATAGAAGACTGAGGAAATATTCCCTCTCCACTTACCACCACATTCTCACGAGGAAAGAGATAGGTTGTAGACGCGGCTCATGGACGGGTATAGATGAGACGCGGAGATGTAGTGGTGAGTAGTGGGAGGTGTTTAATGGGATCTCGAGCTCTCGAGCGAAAGCCTGATTTCTCGGGTACCTAAGAACTCAATTATTAGCGGTAACGCTCGACAAATTTTTTCGATGGTTTAATTAGAAAGAGCAATTCAAAAACTATTGAAAGGTGTAAAAACCTCGATTTCGATTTTTTTAGAGTAAGCCCCCTTTCTTTGGCGCACGTCACATATATACAATGCGCTGGGAATCCCATTTAAGTCCGTTCTCGGGCATTCTCCTAAATGACCTTGACTTGAAGCGAACACAATATCAGCTCGCTCAGAACGTAAACAGTCAACTCTCTCTCTCGATCCCGCGAGCCTCTCTAGACCTCGTTGTCTCCGAAACCACTGCAGCTACCATTCACGGAACGACTTAAATAGAAGGGACTTAATTGGGAGTACCAGTGCATTTTTAAGCGTTTGCTTTCTATTTTTAATTCAACTAGAAAACGAACATGCGCTCCATAATTATTATTTTTTGTCGCAACCAATTTTAAATTCAAAATACAAAATTTTCTTATTGTGCAGTATCTGTTATCTAAAATGTAGAAAAAATAAACAGAAAAATTTATTTTTTAATTAATGAAAATTGATATTCCAGTGAACGGATTATTGTCACTGTGATGTCGATTGGCGAGCGCAGCTCGACTCTCACATGCGAAGGGAAACGAGGGAAGAGGAAGTAGGTGAAGCAGGTCAAATGAAAGCAAGGGAAGAAGGAGAATTAAGATAAAATCAGGGGCGGGGAATAAGGGGAAATAAGGCGAATAATGCGAGGCAGAGTAAGGGAAATAAGGGTAGGGTGAGCAGGGGGAGTGAGGGGAAATAAGGGGAGTAAAAGTAGTGCAGACGAAAGGAAATTAGGAAGGGGGAGTAAGGAAGGTGAGCTTAAGTGAAGGAAGTAGCGAAAGCGAGAAGAGGGGGAAGTAAAATAGGAAGATGTTTGCGAAAGGGAGGGCGAAGGGTAACATGAAAGGGACATCGAATTTTTAACAATTTGTATCTCGTAGATTTGTAGTATTAAATTATGTATTTACAAATTACTTTATCTAAATTTGCGAAATAACCTTCTTGATGTTATAAGCATTTGAATAATTATTATTTTTCTGTACTTTTTTGTAAAAGAATAGAACCAGAAATTATTTTCTTGCTTTCTTTTCTATAAATTTGATATTATATAAGCTATGATATTATATTTACCAATAGAGTCCAAGAAAGCCGCTAAAACTAGAAACAAAGTCCCCATAAAGATCCTCATTTTTCTTAAAATCGAGGAAACTAATTAAATGAGATTCTGTTTCATTATGCATTATGTAGAGCAGTTGCTATCTTATTCGATCTTTCGAGATGTTAACCAATTTTTTTGATAGGAGGAATTAATCTTATACAGACTGAAATGAAACATACGATAAAGTTATAGAACTTTTTTTAAACGTTTTTTTTTTTTTTTTTTTTTTTGTTAATTAACTATATCATCGATCGTTATCATGATCCGCTGTAGTAAATCACCGCCAAGAAATAAAAACGGTAGTAAAAGTAGACGACATTCGTGACGCCTTCCCTTAAATATAGTATTTAAATTGTTCAGTTTTTATATTTTGGACTACGAACCTCTTCTACTCCCCTCTCTTACCTCATCACCTACTTCCTGGCGTGTATTCCCTCACCACACTTTGCCACCCTGACTTATTTCTCCCATCGCTTTCCCTCCGGGAAAAAAGTACACTTATGCACACCATTTGATTGACCTCAAACCCTATACTCCTCACCACAACTTACCCACCTGTACTTCCCTTGTCTCCTTACCTACTTCACTTTTACTCCTCTGCTTCCTCCTGACCATCTTCCCTACTTCCTAATAACCCCCTCGCCTACTTTACTGCCCCTACTTCCCCTTTCACACTTTTTCACCATCACTACTGTTCCACACTACTCCCCAACATATCGCCCCCACCCCGGGAAAAAATTACGACGGACGGATACCCGATCTCACTTTCTCCCCTACTCCCCTCACTATACTTATCCTTCCTACTCATCTCCCTTCATCCCTACTCACACTCCCACCGTCTCTTTGACCTCTGTCTTACTTTCCATTTCTTTCCCTGCTCACTCGCCCCTACCCCATCCTAAGCGCTCTCTTACTTGTCCACTCCTAGACCCACGCCCTTCGCTTTGACATGCTTACTCCACTCCTATCATTTTCTTGCTACGCCTACCCTCCTATTCTCTCTCCACTAAGTTATCTCTTCTTCAACTTCTCCATATCCTCGGTTAGCCACCATAATTGTTTAATCAAATTATTATTCTCTTTAATAATATTCTCTTTCAATAATGCTGGAACGTTGCGGTTTTTTCTGAAATTTTCAACTTTTTGTCTGCTCTTCATTTAGAATGTGGTACTAATCAATAAAATTTAACAAATATAGTAACCAAGATAGTTTGGCTTTCTAGATATGAAGAAATAATAAATAAAAAATAGAGAAAATCATTATTTTAACCATTTTTTTTTCTTTGTTGAAAACATATTTTTCGGAAATAAAACAGATATTTGAAATATCCTTCAAATTTTCTACATGAATCATGCTAAATGTAAATATTTCTTGAAGAATTCGGCGAAAAACTGCGACTCTCTAATTCTATTCTAGGATAAAATTGCTAAAAGCAATAATAAATTGTTTAAACAATTTATGCATACATCTAATCATCAGTAAAAAGTAGTATTTTAGGTATTATAAAGAATAAGAATAAGAGCAACCTAAAAGGTTAAAGGAATTATGAATAATTATGAGTTCTTAATAAAGATTCTAAATATTGCAGAAAACGAACCCACAAAATTAAGACGCTTCGGAATAGTTTTGAAAGTCAAGGCAATAAACTAACCTAAAAGGTTACAAAGTTTCTAGATATTGGTGAAATCTAAATTAACTGTAGGTTACAAATGGTTCCAAATATTTCAAATAAGTGTTCCTAACATTTAGGAAATCGACCTTCAGTCAGTTCCACAAGAGCGTCGTCACGATTTCTCCTAAAGAAAAAACTATTTATGAACATTAGCATCAGAGGTTCAAAAAATAGTATTTAAACTATGATGTGTTTACCTAATATGCTATAAATCCGAATTAGTAGAAAACTACTAATTAGTGGCAGTTAAATACTAATTGAATTGGTGTGAAATCATTTATTGGCAATTAGTAAAAATCGACTAATTCAAAATGTAACAATAAGTTACTAAATGAATTAGTAACCATATGTCTGCATATGTGCAGATGTCTACGAAATGAATTAGTCATTATATCGCTGGTTACTATTTCAAAGAGTTGTTCATAGGCAACTTCAATTTATGAACTAGTTTGTGACATGAATAGAATGTTATTTATATAAAATATAAAAGATATTATACATTTAATAAGTTCTTAGAAGTTGAAGAGATAAGTTTCAAGAGAACCTGAAGCAACCCCTGAGATTTAACCCAGACGACCGTTTTAGTTTTAGCACTCTGCTATTAACCTCATTGAAGTCAAGTGTCCCCCTAGGGTTGGGGTATTGTAAAAAAATTAGTTGGTTCCCCAGAAAGTGCGAAAAAATTTGGGAAATGCGCTGGGTTACAGGTTTTGGGCCTGTAGCAGGGAGTGTTATGGTCGAACCCACATCTGGAAGTACTAAGCCTCTAACAATAAGCCACTTTGAGTTTAAATTAGCTGTCATAAATTCTTCAGGTTCGGAGAAAAGCTGCTGTTGGACTGAAATGTTTCATTTTCACTCATTTTTGTAATTGCTTTGAAGCAATAAATTAAAAAATAATTAACATTTTTTGTATAAGTCTGTTCTCAATATCCTCCAAAATGCTTATTGAAAATTTTAAGTTAAACAATCATATCTGAGGTTCGCTAAGACTCAATAAATGTTGCAATTTTATGCAACTTTCGAGATGTCTCAAATTTTTTTATTACTTTTTTCATATATTAAATTCTGACAAAATGCATATTTACTGAGAAGAAAACAACTTTATAAAAGGGTAAAGAAATTGCCTTATAATTTCTTAAACATAATCGAACCAACTTTCCTTTTTTCATCCGATTAAATACATATTTTGCTATGATTAAAATGAAATTTTAAAAGATAATCATACCATCTTTTATGAAAGCTGATTTATTGTACACGATTTCATTCTTTTCTCGAGAGTGTGCTAATATGGAAGGAACATAAATCGCTGTGAAACGTCTCAAGAAATTGTTCGAAATTGTATTGCCAGATATCAATTCGAAGTCTTGGTCAATCTGAAAGTTTCGCCATAATCAAAAAATCGTGGATACGTTTAACGAATATCAAGAAATGATGGAGAGTCCACAAGAATCCAATCACGTCGATTATTGAATGTTTCTATTAAAGATGTACCCATAGTCTGCTTTATGTTTGCATCAGGCATTCTCAGTTGCATCGAAGATATCTTGAATAATAATGAACAATTTCTAAATTAAAGAAGAAATATAATTGATGAGGAAGAAAAGTATATTTGACACCTTTTCTTTTGAACGTTCCGGAAAAAGCATAATCTCTGGTTCTGAAAAAAGATTCTTTTTGACAGATTTCGTTGTTCTTCTCTGTGACGTTTGCTTGTGCAAACTATTTAAAAATTATTTTTTTGCCAAGCAAGATAATTTTGCAAATGAGGCATTGCTATAGTATAAATGAAGTAGTCATTGGAACTTACGCATCCGTGAGTGCTGCCATTATCCTTCAAAGTCGGGAATTCGTTGATAATCTCTCTGGCTAACTCTCATTTCACCTCTTTAGGGGAATAGCTGCAAGAAAAAGGAAAAACAGCTTTAAATTTGTGGCATTGATTGAGAGAAATGTAATTCTTTTAGAGTTCTTTATTAGTTTTACAATAATTATTGGAGTACATACTTACCAATCATCTACATAACTTATTGCTTCAGCAACAAGTATACGAATTAATTCTTTCTCCTGGTCCTCTCCGAATGTATTTCCTTTGATGTCATCTAGAATTAGAATGCCTTTTCTGTGATGTAACAGTCTCCCTTCCACACTTCCGTGACACAGTATAAGCAAATCGTTCGATGGAATAAGTGTTAAAGTCCTGGTCGAAGTGAAGCGTGTCACAAGTTATCGTTCGAAGATAGACTTCAAACTTCCCCAAAATTAGTATCTCGGAAATATTTCCGAATAAAGGAAGGTCGATTGCTGGCTCTGCTTTTTCATTCAAGCAGACAAAAAAATTTGTCTTAAATAGAACGCAATTCACTCGCACTGCATTTGTTCGGAAAACCTTGTCTCCTACCACGTCCATATGGTGAAATTTACTAATGAAGCTTATGTCCGGGAAAAGCTTCTTGACTACCTGAAAAAATTCTCTAATTGTGTGTCGCAGGTATGGCATAAGACTGTTAGTGAGATTTGGAGCCATAACGACTTCGAGGATACGCAATAATAGTAAAATTAAATTCATGTGCCTATCATCTCGAGGTACCTTTGCAGACACTAAAAATGGAAAGACGCGCAATAAGCACCACATTTGCATTGCTTTTTGGCTAAATGTATGCTCATTCACATTGCGATGTCCATTTGTAGTAAGTTAGCTGAAGGCTTGTTCTTGTTCTCTAATGGTCCATAATTAAAAGCTGCAATTTGTCTATTGAGATCATGGACGTCGAAGCAGCGTTCCTCGAATACAAAATTATTGATTATTAGCTTCAGCACCATTGGTTCTACACCAGAAAAAATATCGTGCATTACGTGAAATATTTTGTTTTTCGAAATGAGAAAATACTTTGACGCATGCAAATCACAATCACTGCAAACACCGGTTTCAGTGCATATAGTTCGGACATCAGCATCAGGGTGTCTAAGCGTTGCAAGATTTGCTTCAAATACTTCTTTTGTTCTTTCTAATCCTGCGTGGCAGTTTTCTCCGTGCAGTTTTACCCTACTTATTAAGCACATCCTACAAAATTTATTTGCTGATGGTCCAAGCAAGCCAAAAACCTCATGAACAGCTAAGGTATCCCCGCAGAAAGCTGTAATCGTTGCTCGAAGAATAAAATCATTGCCTCCTAATAGAATGAGTACACCCTCATCCGTCTTCAGTTGTTCTAGTTCCGGAAAAACCCCTTTTAAAACTTCCTTAACACCCTACTTTTCAACTTTCCTCCGTCAAACATGAAATCAAAATGTGAATAATACCTAAGTCAGAATTCAAATGGGGTGGTATATTTTTTATTCTATAGAGCCGAACCCCCAGTTTACGCACGACTGTTTTGGATCCGATTGCGTTTGTAACCTGGATTTCCTCGTAGTATAGCTCAAGTCAAAGGGCCTTTGGATATCTTTGGAAAAACGGATGAGATTTATCATTTGTCCCGTCCATACAGGTAGCGAGAATACCGTCTTCTGAAGGCTGCTCCGCTAAATTGGCTTTTTTAACTTTATCGTTTGATAAAACTAGGTTTAACACATTTATGACTGGCACATAGTGACAAATATTCATTACGCCTTTTGGCACGAACGTCTGACTTTCTTTGTCAAGCAAGCTGTCCCTACGTTTGTCAAGAGGAATTTCTTTGGAGTCAATGTATTGGCAATGAGTTTGGAGGGCAGTTATTTGCCGCTTCAACGACGGCAAGCCTTCAAAAGGACTGTCGAGCTCAAAATAACGTATTAACTCGACAGCATCCGCACCATTGATGATTTCTCTATCCAAAAGAAAATTCCTTACTTTTGACTGCAGGTGATGCACTGGACTTGATAGCAGTTCATCACACTCAGCTATTATATCAGAAAAACTACGTCCCGTCATGGATGGCTTCATCTGCATTCTGCCAATCATTCTTACGACCGAGGAACGCAAATCGAATTCTTAGGCCTCTTTTCCCGTACACAGGAAATACCGGAATCACAGTGTTTCTATAAAAATTTCGTGTACAACTAGTATACCTGCGACATTTTTTTTTATGAAACTTCACTCTGCTTCGTGGATAGGCTAACACGATACTTTTTGTCGAAGAGACAGCGAGTGGGTGTTTTGTCTTTGAGCATGCTCAGGGTCGGCCTAGTCGCGATGTCGGTTGGGATCCGCACTGCCGTCGAGATCCTTCTGCCTTTTACCATATTTAATCTTCAAGCCGCCTTCGCAACCACGGCCTTGATGATGAGATGGAGAGGCTCCGACCGTCTTAGTGTCCCCGAATCCATCGTGGGTGTCAATTTCGCGGCACTAGTGACGCCTACTAGAATCAGTCCCCTGATTCTTTCTAGTCGCGACTTCACAGTACACAGTTCGACACTGCTCCACTAGACCAACGCCGCGTAGGTTAGCCTGAGGCGCAGGATCGCTGAGTAGATCCACATAATTGTCTCCGGATTCGAGCCCCGGCTTTAAGCCCCTGCTTTTCCCTATGGCTCTCGTACAAAGCCATATATTTGCTACTAGGTTTTTCCACTTGTTTTCCAGGTGCTCGTTCCATGACAGCCTCTTATCTAGGATGACTCCTAGATATTTAGCACGTTCTTTGATTTCCAGTTGTTGCCCTTCCAATTTCAGTGTACTCGTGGTTTCCCACTCATACTGTCTTGTGAATACAATCGCATCGATCTTACTCGGATTGACTGAAAATCCAGTCTTCTTACACCAAGAATATACTATCCCTAGTGCTTGCTGCATTACTCCGAAGAGCGCATCCAGATGCTGGCCGCGCACGATAACGAGTATATCGTCCACGTAGCCTATAACGTGATAGTCCTGACTCGTGAGCAGACGAAGCAATTCATCCATTACCAAGCACCACCGCAGGGGCTATAAAACGCCTCCCTGTGGATATCCCGAGTCAACGGTTCCACATAAAGTGGTATCTCCGTTCGTCGTTGTTAGGTTCCTGTTAGTCAAAATGTGGCAGGTCCATTCCACGACTGCAATAGACATACCATGTGCAATCATGGTCGCCCTGATCAGCTCTTTCGTAAATAAGGTCCATAGTTCATCCGTTTTGCCAGTACTGGCACATCTAAACCTCTCTCTGGTGTCCTTGAAAAACTGGTCCCAGCCTGTTCTTCGTGAATTTCTGGCCTACTTAGGGCCCACGGGTACAAATAATTCCAAATCGAACTCTATCTGTGCGTGATCTGAGAGAGTAGGTTCATCTGAGACTTTCCACTTCTTGAAATGATCTCTCAAACAAGCGGTACAGAGAGTGATGTCGACGACTTCCTCCCTGACCGAGTTACGAAACGTCGGGGTACTCCCTGTGTAAAGAATATCTAAATCAGTCGTGATTAGGTATTCGCATAGATCATTAACTCTTGAGTTGATGTCCGTGCTGCCCCATAAAGTATGGTGGAAATAATCATCGCACCCCAAGCAGAAGAGGAAGACCACTGGTGGGTTGGTATTCCTTTCATATGGAAAGTAGACCGATCCCATGACTAGCTTCCCCATTCCTTTATGATCTATGGTCATCACCATCAGGTCTCTCGAACATAACACTAGCAGTGGAACAACATTGACTCTCTTCGCCAGTACACAGGCCCTTGGGTTGGCTTTCGGATACGGAAGACCATACGGTACCCAGCAGACGGCAAGATGTATATAAACGCATATTTCTTCATCAATGATTAGGTTTCCAAGACTGATGATTATTAAAAAAAGGTTCTTGGAGCACCTGAAAGGATAACTTTAATATATCAATAATAACACTGGTTTACAAAAAAAAAAAAGGTGATGACTATTTGACAAGACCACTTTATCCTTATGTATTTTGACGCGCTGAATATGAATCCGAGGTCTATTTACCTCCATCACGTCAGGTTCAATGTCATTTCAAGGTCAAATACAGGAAAAGCCGTGCAATGAACTTCAAAAACCTTTTACATATGTTTTTAAGGTCGCTGAATATGAATCCGAGGTCTAATTACCTCCATAACGTCAGGTTCAAGGTCATTTCAAGGTCAAATACAGGAAAAGCCGTGCAATAAACTTCAACAACCTTTTTAGGGTTGCTGAATCCGAATCCGTTGTTTGTTTGATCCCTGAAGGTCAGTTTAAGGTCATTTCAAAATCTGATGAACCAGATACTCGCTCGTTCCACTTCTAAGTTGCGTCTTCAACGGTTACAAGTCGTTATTCTCACTTACTTGCTGGCGTTCACTAGCGACACATCTTTTGGATTTAATTTGCTAAACTCAGAGTACCCCGCACACTTTACATTAAAATCCATAAAAATTAAAAGGTCAAATTGGCTGTAATTGCAACATAACATAGCTCAAAGCCTCCTGATCAAAAAATCCTAATGGGTACCAGTCTAAAAAATCAAAAGTTTTCGAGATAGGTGGGGTTGAACGCGAAAAATATGACCAGAAGCGAATCTAATGTCCCACTTGAAACTTGAAGATGAGATGCAGATTTTTCAATAAAATGTGACAATATGCGTGAGCATCTTATGTTTAATAACTGCATACAATTCAGAAAAAAATGACATTGTGA
>CAKNWT010304009.1:2728-13501 GCA_932066315.1 Andricus coriarius | reverse complement strand
TAATGTGCGAACTCCTATCTAATACTATACTGCTAAAGGTTGCTGACCTTATCAGTATACAACACCGACCAACTATGACTCTATCGGTTCCGTCTCTCTCGGACTCCCCCTCCATTAACCGAAGTTAGGTTGGACTGACGTGATAACTAGACTCTCCACCCTACGACAACTAACTACTTAATTTGGATATGATTTCGAATTGTAAAGTACTGTTCTCTCATAAAGGTGGTAGTTGGGCCTATACTTTAAACAAGGAATAATACAAACATTAAAATAGCCTCGCAATGGATTGAAACTTTGATTAACGAAAGGCATGCACCCGGTAAAGGTAAAGTTTCAGGCGATGAATGGGGAATGGGTGTTTGGAATGCTGGAAGGGTGAATGATCTTAAGGAAAGAGAATTACGAGAAACTATGCACGCAAGAAAGCTAGATATTTTTTGTGCACATGAAACAAAGAAAAAGGGATGCGACATTAGAAAGATAGAAAATGGGGAGTTGGAAGGCGGACTTGAATTATGGTCAGGAGTAGATAGTGAATCACATGGTAGTCAAGGGGTAGATTTGATTACGAATGAGAGAGAATGTCAGCATCTCAGGGATAATAGACTTGTATCTTTTAGATTATTGTGGGTTAGAATGAAAGTAGGAATCGGAAGATTATTTATCATAGCGTGCTTCGCCCCAGTTGATGGTGATCCGAGCGATGCAAAAGACGCCTTCTGGAGCATTTTATATGATACTATAAGTACTTGCGATCATCGTGAAAGAATCATTGTACTAGGAGATATGATAGGATGGATCGGCGTTCAACGTCAGGGTACAGAAATGGTGCTAGGTAATTTTGGGAATCCAAAAACGAATGATAAAGGAAAAGGATTAGTTAGCTTATGCTTAGAAAAGGGCTTATTTATTACAAATACTTGATTTAGGTATAAAATGATCCACATGTACACCTGGTGTAGATGAAACAGCCACAGTATAATTGACTTCGTAGTTCCGGAAGAAAGACTAGGAGAGCTAGTAAAAGATACAAGGGTCATGAAGGGTTCTGATGCAATATTGATCATTACCCTCTAGTCTCCAAAATAAACTTATGTCAGGAATGGATAAGAAAGAGGACCAAAAAAATTACACAAACGCGAATCAAGATGGAGAATCTACAGAAGCCGGAAGTGCGAATAGATTTTCAAAATAGGATAAACGAACGTATATATATAAGGCAACTTGGAAGGCGATAATAAAGATAGTTGATAGTTGAAAATCACAGGCTTCAGCAATGAGGGGAGAAATTCACTTGAAAATGATTATAGACAAAAAAAGAGGAAAGTAAAACTACTAGTCAGCATGAGAAATAGAAAGGGTGAAATGCTATATGAGACAGACGGGACATAGAAGCGTTTGACAAGGTGTATAAAGGTAAGCTTTTGGATGTCCTGAAAGAGTACGGAGTCAATGGATGGCTGCTACAAGCAATAAAAACAATATATACTGGTAGCAAAGCGAGTATAAGGGTTAATGGGAAACTGTGTGACTGGTTCGATATTATGCAAGGCGTTAGACAAGGATGCGTGATGTTCTCATGGCCATTTATTAAATTGGGTTAGCGTTCCCAGATGATAAGGTTGTTATGGCAGAGTTAATCGAAGACTTGCAAAGAATGTTGAGCAAACTGAATACAAGGATGAAGAACATGGGCCTCAAAAATAACGCAAATAAAACAAAAATTATGGTGTTTAAAGGAAAGAATGAGAAAACAATGTGCCATATTGTACTAAATGATGAGAGAATAGAACAAGTTGATAAGTACGTATATAAATCTTGGTAGCCTACTCGCTAATGACGGAAAGATAGATAGAGAATTGGATAAGCGTATAAACGAGGGTAAAAAGGTTATATCGGTAGACCAGGGCCCATTATCAGAAGTAAAAATATATCAAAATAAGCACAAAGGACAATACATAATTCTATATTTATACAGACTGTACTATACGATAGTGAGACCTGGACCTACCAATAAAATGATAAGAGTAAAATTAACGCGATTAACATGAAATTCCTGCGCATGATATGCGGCAAAATACTGTTGGACAAAGTGAGTAATGAGATAATCCGCAAAGAATGTGGTGTAGAGGAGACATTAGTTGATATATATGAAAGAACTTCGTTAAGATGGTTTTGGAATGTTGAGAGAATGAAAGATGAACGAGTAACGAAACAAGTGTATCAAGGTAAAGTAAATGGCAGTGTGCCCAGAGGCAGACCGCGGAAAGAATGATTAGAATGTGTGAATGAGACCCTAATTCGATGAGACATAACAAGCCATAGAAATACAAGAGCTTGTATGACAAAATTCATGAAAAAATGTGTGGCGACAAATAGTTTCCAAGAAATGCATGGAGAATAGTGTCAGTGGAGTGAATGACGTCTTAAACAAAAGACCTTGGATACTAATGGGCTCAAGCGGGGAGCTACACATGATGATTTTGTGAGTCTCATCACGTGGATCGGAGCAGTTTTGCGGAACGAACTTGTTATTTAAATAAATAACACGAGAATTCTAGATCAATATAGAAATCTATGCCCCTCCCCCACATTACTCCCGTCCTCACCGAGAGAGTCATGCTTACCCCGAAAATGAAATGGCTTAATGGTATGATAATAACAATAGGATTATATTCCTATAAGTCATGAAGACACGCTACTCGCAGATTTCTATTTGAATTGAAACTAGAACGGGTGACTGCAGTCAGTCATACATA
Organism: Andricus coriarius; assembly: GCA_932066315.1. NCBI lineage: Eukaryota > Metazoa > Arthropoda > Insecta > Hymenoptera > Cynipidae > Andricus > Andricus coriarius. Next base: position 10,739 of record CAKNWT010304009.1, on the reverse strand, counting down.
ATAGCAAGAACATTTGCCGGAAAAAGCTCTCTGTTCTGGCCGGTATTGTTGCCTTTAGATTAAATGGGGAAAATATTACATTTAAAAATTTATCCTTGTGGATGTATTGCGTACGTGGCGATATAATTTTATAATTAATAATATTATATTATATTGTACATATAATTTTCTCGTGCGAAAACGAAGTCCCCTGGACGGGAACTTAAATTAAAAAAACTGACTTCTGAAAAATTAAATTTTAATCCGTTTTCACTTCAACGCGTGATCTGCTCTTCAGTTGTTGGAATGTTTAAATTAAATTTTCTGGGAATGCACCTTAGAATGTCTTTCGCCTGGTAAAATAAGAAGAATTTAAAAATGTATTTAAAAAAAATTGTTATAAATTTTTTTCTGATGCTTTGCATGAATCGAACTTTTGTAACATCCATACGGTTGCAGGACATGCACGAAACGAGCTATTAAAAAAAAAATTGTTTGCTGGAAATAGCCGCAAAATCGGTTTTTTTGAAGTCATAACTCTTGACTTATAAGGACTAAAACATTATTTTTTTTAGATTTACCCATAATTTTCTGCACTATAACTTTTTCTCTAGCATCATTAACGTAGCTTTACCCGCAAACCAAGTATTTTGAAAAAACTGAACACAAGTGATTTGCCCTGAAAAATAGGTCAAAAGTGGTTGACTTTGGGGGGCCATAACTTATGACTTATTGGGGCTGGGACATTGTTTTTTTTTCTTCAGAATTACTTGAAATTGCATCTACTTTAATTAGATTCCAGAACATTTTTTCGTAACCACTTATTATTGGAGATAAAAGGTTTTATTTTTTGTTAATGGCTCAACATTTTCTCTATTTTTATTTTGCTGTGAAATATTTTGCTCTAAAATGCAATGGGGCGAGTCAGTCTACGCAAACACGATTTTTGGAACTTTTTCAAAAATATTTCTGGGACGCGTCGTAGTCATTTCTAAAAATTTTGGAATTTACATCAGGACCCCTCAATAAGCCTTTTTAACAAAATAAACGCGCAATACGTACATAATACAGTGAACAGACTTTTATTCCACATCCGACTGAAAAACCCACTGTTTGCCCCTGGTAAGCGGGGCGAAAGTAGCATATTTTTCCCGAAAATAGTTTTGCGGGGCAAAAGTAAAATTAGGAGGGCAAAAGTAAAATTAGCGGAGCAAAAGTAAAATTTAGCGGGGCAAAAGTCATTTTTTTTCAGAACATTTTCAAAAATTTCAAAAAATTCAACATTTTCAAAAACTTCCAAAAATTCAAAATTTACAAAATATTCAAAAAATTCAAAATTTTAAAATGTTTCAAAAAAATTTCAAAATTTTCAAATATTTCAACAAATTTTCACAAATTTCAAAAAATTCAAAATTTTCAAAACATTCAAAATTTTGAATTTATTTTTCAACTTTAAAAAAATCGCTTAAGAATGCGAAGTTGTTTCAACCCCGCTTTTCAGGACCAAAAAGTGGCCTTTCAGTCGAGAGTGGAATAAAATACTATATGCAACACGAGGAAAAAGTATATTTTCCCCTTGGGTGATTATACTGCCCGCGGGAAAAATCTTCTACTTTTGCCCCTTGTTGCATAATGTACTATTTTTCGTACGAGATGCCTGGACTAGAATGTGCATGGTCGCTTTTACGAGTTAAGCCGAATACAGGTGTAAATATTCTGTGTGCATTAGAGTATCCTAAATTTAAATCTAAATAAACCGGAAAGTACGTTAAAAATAAAATAAAATTTATGAGTGTTTTGTCAACTTGGTATCGTTAAAATGTTATTCGCTAAGAAATATAATTAATATCCTATTATAAGCAAAAACTCACAAGCGAGAGAACGTGCTGCAACGGTAAGCCTCAGAGTCTATAGTACACTCGAAAATTCCAGCGCTGACATCAAATAAAATCATAACGACTCATAAACTATTAAATATTTTTATCTGAAGCTTCCCGAAAAACTTTAACACAGTTTTATCCGAGTTTTCATCGAGAGAAGTCTTTGCTTGCTAAAAATTCCCTTGATAAACGAAAGGCTGGAAGTTACATAATTCCGATCAACTCTGAGCACCAGAAAAAAAATTAATAACAATGTTGCAAAAATGCGTTTTTGAATTCCTTTTACTCTATCAATCGAAGGTCGCCCTAAAGCACATTCCCTAAAAAATTCATTTAAAAAATCCAAAAACTGACGAGCAGAGGTCGAGTTGAAGTTAGAAACGGATTAAAATCGATTTTTTCACAAAATTATTATTTTTTTTGCTTTAATTTGCAAAAAAAAAACAGCTAAAACCTTTTTTTTAAAAAAAAGAAAAAAGCATGCGGGGCACGTTACACGCACGGAGTGCGAGGCAAGCCGTGTCTGCATGGTGCGAGGCATGCGCCGCACTGTGCAAGGGGCACGCACGGTATATGAGTCGCACTTCGTGATAGGCACGATTTGCGGCGCATGTGCATGAATGCATAAGTGAGAAACGTATTTCTCAATAATAATTATTATTATTACTATAATTTCCACTATAAGCATTGTAAAAATGGTTTGTTCCTTTACTCGATCGGTGTAAGGTTGAAAAGAAAGTTTTTCGGTTATTCTGTAAGTTTTTAAAAGGAAAAAAATAACTTTTAACTTTTTAAACTTTTTTCTATTATCTTTGGTTCTTTCTTTGAAAATTCAGCATAACCAAAAAAAATATTTTAAAAAAAGTTTTAAAACAAGGTCAGTATGTTCTCTCCGCAGCCTAAGAGTTGAATGAGTGTACGCGATGCCATAAATCTCGTTCAGGGGACTGGAGACATATTATTCCATGGTCCCAGTTCGGAATGAGTACAGGTTCTGTGGCCTGTTGTGGTGTTTGTCTCTTCTTCTGCAATAGCATTGAAATGTGTTGAACGTTCACGCTTTGCAGTGCGTTACGCCCAGCACTCTCAAGTCTAAACGCCGCAATGAACGATCTCTGATATTGAAGGAAAGGCGTTCTCATGCGGAGCCGAGAAAACTCCAGCAAAACTGGACGCTATTTGAATCTCCGCCGTAAATAAGCAACGTTTCAGCTCCTCACCGAAAAAAAGCACAGATTTTGGGAATATAAAATTCATGTATATTGTTGAAAATTTGTCTTTCTTGGTTGCATTGAAGTGGGTTTGATCTAATATATTAAATCCGAGATTAAATCTTCATCAGTTTATATCTTTTTGATGAGAATTTATATAGTATGGTTTAAACTTCAATCACTTGGCTAAAATGTTAACTACTATCTTAAAAATTCATCTGCATGGTTTACAAGTAATTTATTTGGTTGAAAATTCGTTTTTAGGGGTGTATCTTTTTTGGTCGAAATTTCATCTTTTTAATTTAAACTGGAACTGTTTGGCTAAACATTAATCTGTTTTAGTTGAAGATTAAACTATTTTGTTAATAATTGGTCGTTCTTGGATGAATTTTACTGCTTTTGATTTCCAATTAAAACATGTTTGGTTCAAATATTTCCAGTATTATATTTATCCCTGAGAATTCATATGTGTTCCCTACTAAAAAAAGTCAGGAATCGCCAGAAAAAAAGTCAGAACTTCTGACCATTTCTGACCACTTTTGTTACGTTTCTCGACAGAAATCGTCAGGAAAAGTCAGAATTCATGAGAAATGTTCAGAACTCTTTAGAGCTTGGGTCCGAAGGATAATCCTTTTATTAGGGGTCCAAGAATAGAATGCCATAAAACCTAATCCCTTTTATATTTCCCAGGTTATTTTATATTATTTATTTATATTTATTTATGCTTATTCTCTTTTTACTTATATTTAATTATTAAGATTTATATGTATATTAAATGACTCTGAAGGAGTATCTCAAAATTTTGTCCGTTTTGACGTATCTCTTTCTCTTTACAAGATACATTCTATTTACCCTAATTTTCAATTTTTTAGGAAAACTTTTAGGTATCTGAAATGGTTAAAACCCGTAGATTCTGAATTTCCAACTCTTGAATCTGTATATATGCAACATTGAAAAACATTATTACAAATTTTTAATCCTTTTGGGTTGGGCTACCTGCGATCCTAGCCGATGAGCTACCTGATAGGATGTGAATTAGCATATCTTCAGAAATAGTCAGACTCATCAGAAATGGTCAGGATTTTCAGGAATCGTCAGAACTTCTGACCATTTGTGACGATTCCTGACTTTTATTTTAGTAGGGTTTGTTGAAAATTGAACTATTTTGTTGTAAATTTTACTACACTGTTGAAGATTAACTTCTTTTGGCTGGAGATACATTTGTATGCTTTGTTGAATTTTTTTTAAACAAATTTTTTAACTTACTACAATTACAGCATTTGCTTGAAAAGTCACCTTTGTAGGTTGAAAATTCAACTATTCCCTTACGAAAAAGCATTGTAGGAAAATATATACTGGGTTTTTTTTTAACTTGAGGCATCGAAATATCTATAAAAAAAACGCATTCTATGAAAAAAATATCCACCCCAACTCCCCAGGATTCCGAAGGGGGGATGGGCGGGGGGGTTACTTTGTAATTACAAATGGGAACGCCAATTTTTTGTCACAGATTCAGATTCTTCTTTATGAAATACGTAAGTTTTATTGTAATATCCTCTAATGATTTTTAGAAAAATCATAAGTAGCTCAACTTTCAACCAATGAAATGAATCTGCAAAAAAATGAATCTTTTCCAGCATAGTACAATTTTCAACAAAAATATGTAACTTCTCTAGAAGAAATATAATAGTTGAAATGTTTCGATAAAAAATGTTTAAATTTGAAATGTACAGCAGCATAATTCATGCACCAACGTCCAATTGTTAACAAAATAGTTGAATCTTCACCAAAAACAGATTAATTTGTTGTCAAACAGTTCCATTTTTCATAAAAAAAATCAACTTTTTAACCAATCAAGATGAGTGTTAACCCAAAAAACGGGTTTTCACCCAAATAAATGACTTTTCAACCATAGAGATGAATTTTTAAGGAAGTAGTTCACATTTTAACCAAGTGATTGAATTTTCAAGCATAAAAGATTAATTATCATCAAAAATTGTCATAGTTGATAGGTAAACTGAGAAAGATTTAATATTACATGAAGCCCTATTAAATTCAACCAAAGAACCAAATAGTTGTATTGCCAGTTGATAACATGAAATTTAAATTAAACTTAATGTAAATAAAAAATTCAATTTCTAATCATAGAAGTAAATCTTTCATTAAAAAATTAATTTTTAACAAAGTTGTTCAACTTTCAACCAAGTAGATTAATTACAAAAAAAAGTTACAATTGTAAATCAAGAACAGTAAACTTCATCCAAAAACTGAATATTCAACAAAGTAGTCGAATTTTTTACGGAATAGATTACTAATAGTACACGGAGAAAATTTGGTTAGGAAACTTTACCAAACTTTTGAGTTCAATTGGGATATATGGACCAAAAGGAGAATGTTTGACATTATTGTAATAATTTTTGACGTGCAAAAGGCTAAATAATACATGGCAGTTCAGTAAACTTTATTAAGGCAGATTAAAGTTTCCAAATGTAAAATAAAGATTTTCAAAAGTGGTGTAATTATTAAAAAACTATTGACACCGAACAAAACTTCTCTGCCTTATTCTAGTCAAAAATATTGCCCCCACTAGCCTAAGTTGTGGCGAGGTTAAAGATAATGACTTGCGACACAAATGTGAAGGAAAAACGTTTTCTTTATTAAAAAACGTTAAAACGATTAATACTTAATTATTAAATACATGAATCTCTGTAAGCTCAAATATGATTCATAAAAAGCTAAACAGGTTCGGGTCAGGACTCTGCTCTGTTATCCTTCTGGAGGACCTGGATAGTCGTTGCGGGCCGTAAACGCGCTGCAAGGCCCACTGTTTCCTTGAAAGGAGCTGAGGGACAAGATATGACCTCTCTTCGTTATGAGTATCCATCGGTCGCTCCTTTGATCGAACAATTTCTTGGTGTTCGCGAAGGTGAGAACCGGAGGAGTTTTAATTCGTGTGTTACTTTGACCCGGGACCCTATCGAATAAGGCGAGCCCGGATGAGGTTTAATTCGCGAATTGGTTTTAATTTACGTGGGACCCTCTCGGATGAGGCGACCCCGGAAAAGCAGTTAAAATCGCGAATTTGATTAAATTAACCCGGGACCCTCTCGGATGAGGCGACCCCGGAAAAGCAGTTAAAATCGCGAATTGGTTTAAATTAACCCGGGACCCTCTCAAATGAGGTGAACCCGGAAAAGCAGTTTAAATCGTGAAAAGGTTTATATTAACCCGGGACCCTCTCGGAGGAGGCGACCCCGGAAAAGAAGTTTAAATCGCGAAAAGGTTTAAATTAACCCGGGACCCTCTCGGATGAGTCGAACCCGGAAATGCAGTTTAAATTGCGAAAAAGTTTAAATTAACCCGGGACCCTCTCGGATGAGGCGACCTCGGAAAAGCCGTTTAAATCGCGAAAAAGGTTAAATTAACCCAGGACCCTTTTAGACGAGGCAAACCCGGAAGAGCAGGTTAAATCGCGAAAAAGTTTTAATTAACCCGGGACCCTCTCGGATGAGGCGACCCCGGAATAGCCGTTTAAATCGCGAAAATGTCTCAATTAACCCGGGACCCTCTCGGACGACGCGAACCCGGAAGAGCAGGTTAAATCGCGAAAAAGTTTAATTAACCCGGGCCCCTCTCGGATGAGGCGAACCCGGAAAATCAGTTTAAATCGCGAAAAGGTTGTAATTAACCCGGGACCCTCTCGGATGAGGCGAACCCGGAAAGGACTCGATTAACGGAGGACTGGACTATTAAAAGAGATTTTTGTCTTCACTTTTATTAAACTCGCGAAAATATACGCAAGAAATCGTTCCTTGTTGTTGCTGCGGAGTTTCACTTCACTCTTCGGCAGACGAGATCACCACTACGCGGTTTTGGGAACGAACACGCTCCTGGGAGCTGCTGCGTAGTTCTACTTTACTCTTCGGCGGACGAGGAGCGAGGTCATCACTACTCGATGTCCGGGCCAGAACTCGTTTCTTTGTAGCTGCTGCGGCGTTCCACTTCCCTCTTGGGCGGACGAGGAGTGAGATCCTCGCTACTCGACGTCAGGACCAGAACTAAACTTCTGAGCGAACCGTTTCTGCTTGCTGAGTCGATGGCGCTCGCATTGCGGCCAGACTCCGTACTATATTATAGTACATATTTACGCCACTAGTGGCGTCGTTAAGGCGCGGCAAACATTTAAACACGTACAGTGTTTGTTATGACAAATGGCCAAGAAAATAATTTAAGTTAAATATATTTTGATGTTGGTTAAAAAACCCAAGGGGTTTTTTAGCGGACGTCACTATTTTGTCATACATTGAAGAAAAATTGGATAAAATTTCATATTAGTTAAGTAAAGTTTGCAAATGTAAAGTCAAGCAAACTTTAAATAATGCAAGGTTTAAAGATTCCCTTAAAATCAGTTATAGAATAACGAATTTCGGTGAATCTTTCTGAGTAAAAAATGTATTATTTATTCAAAAGTTTGGTAAAGTTTAAAATTAATTCTAGAGAAAAATTGATTTTGGATATGTTTTTATTTCCTCCACATTGTACGAAAGTTTATCCGCTGTGGAAGAGATTTTCATTTTTGCTACATTAAACTTTATTCGACAGTTTGGTAAACCGAAAGTCGAGTCGCAGTCACCCGGCATCTCCCACCACCTCCCTAATCTTGCAGGATCGTATACAAGTATTGAGCAGCTCGAAGATATTTACCATTTTTTAAATTATGTATAAGGTCTTGAATTTTCAATATTTATAGTTCTCGTTGGCATTTAGTAGTTAATAATAAATATTAGTTTTACAATTGCAAAATAAAATTAGAGTTTATTTAAGAAGGTTATTACAAAGTTGATTAATATGGATCGAAGTTGACTCCCCTGGCGTAAACCATAGATGCCATTTCCTTGAATTTTCAATATTTATAGTTCTCGTTGGCATTTAGTAGTTAAT
>CAKNWT010303975.1:0-11187 GCA_932066315.1 Andricus coriarius | reverse complement strand
TCAATCGATCTTAAATATACCGTGTCTCTATCTGAAATATGTAGTAATACAATGAACAACTGACAAGTATGTTAGTTTTCGAATGATTTTTAGTCGTGTGATCTGAAATTCATTTGCACTAGCACAAAGACGTATAAGCGAAACCGCGTACTGTGGTGCGGGAACACTTGAGGAATATATTCACGGAGAAAAAAATATATTGAAAAGTACCGTCAAACGGGGTAATTTCGGACATGTGGGGTAAATTCGGACATTCCTAAATGGATAGTTTAAATAAATTAAGGTGGTTTTAACCAGAATCTGGAATAAGTTTAAGCCTTAACTGGTTCTAGATTCTGGTTAAAACCACCTTAAGCAATTTAAACTATCAATTTAGGAATGTCCGAATTTACACCACATATCCGAAATTACCCCGTTTGACCACAACAATTAACAATTTCGATATTCAACCATAATATATTGGTATTGCGGCATGATATATAATATCTTTAATTTAATATACAAGATTTTGAAATTTTACTGGAGCAATGTCGATCACATGTGGCGAGGCAACAACAGATTTTATCCTCGATTTGTCCATATCTCGAGCATTCGTCATGTGTGTTGTGATTTTTCGGATATGAATTGCCTTAAATTAAAGGATGTGATGGAGAATACATGGAGTGTTTTTCGATATGATATAATGAGCGAATGCTCGAAGATCGGAAATAATATATAGTGGACTATGATATAAAATCCTTTCGGATTATATGGAGATTGTTGTGCTTTACAGGTCATTTTTGCATAATTAAAAATATGTTTTGAATATCTTAGATCCTGCCTATAATATCTTTGATATTGTCAGTTAAAATCTTCTTTTTAATTGCCGTATCTTTATTCTTCTTATCGTGTTTCATTAACAGTTTATTGCCGAGGTTCAAAAATAGTAAGTTAAAGATTGATGGGATGTCAACAATTTTGATGTCTTAAATTAACCTATAAATTCCATTTTACGTGCACAAAGCGGTTGACTTTCAACCGCAAACGAGTAACTTGAAGTCATGGTATAATCATCGGTTGAATTTCAACCGGCGGATGATCCTTTTGTTTACATCTGAAAGTCAATCGGCATTTTTTACTGGAATTCAGATTCTTGCATTACTGTGTACCAGTAAAGGAACTGTCAAGAGTGTATTGCAATTTAACTGGATTCAACTGCATAACCCAGTGGTTTACTTCTGCCAAAATTTTGTCAATGGTTCCTTAGTGCCAATTTAGTTTGCTCTAAGAATACGACTACAAAATAATTTATCACGTCAAGTTTGACACCAGTAATGAACTCTACATCATAGGAGATGATCCGTAGGCAGGAATAATGAAGGGTTGATAAATGGACTCTTTGCACAAGGTGATGATAGTGAACTTATGCACGTGTCATTGTTATAGGTAGGTAGTGTTCGTTTGTACTTTGGAGGAAGCGGCGAGTGGCTATCGCACATGCGCATTTGCGGTAGCGTTCTATGCACTCTCGCGGAATAATGCGTGTTTATCGCGGCGGTACCGCTTTGAAGCGAGCCATTGCTCTCTACTCTTTCTCTTAGTCTTAGGCTTGGTTACAGTGGAAGGTAGAAGAAGGGCTCTGGTATCAAGTATACCAACCAACCCTGCAGATGGGTAAGCAGATTTACATACGGTCCAACGGCCTGCCGCCGCCGCCTCGTGCACTCGCACCGCGTGCACCGCTCTTATTAAGCGCACGTCGCACGCACGCACACGCGCGTGCTTTATATTAAGTACACCCACGTACATGGCATGCACTCCCTGGCCAACACACAGGGAGATACAGAAGCGCCGCGCCGCACCGGGGCGCATACCTTGTTGCGCAAACAATACGACCGCCCACGTACGAGATATCTCGTTTCATTATTATCCCTGACCGTTCTTCGTTCTTTTGGACCTTTGCTTTTTTATTAGTGACCGCGGTAAGAGAAAGACGGTCACGGACAAGACTCCACTAACCGAAAGAAAGACTGTGATGGGACGTTTATTAAGCGCAATTGTACGCTTGTAGGTAGATCCCGGACTCCCCTGTCTTAGATTTCCAATATCAAGACAGTATGGACAAGAACGTAAATGAACCTTCCATTGCTCGTATGCTGAAATTCCACACAGAAAGTTTCCTATTGAACATCAATTGATGGGTGCAAAAAGAAATCAGAGAGTCTACGTGCCGGAGGATTTTTAATTCCCTGTTTTCTCCCGGTCTATTTTTTATTCTTCCTGTCTTGGAATTATACTTCTTTTGAGAACGTCCATGTCCTGACTCAGAATTTTAGTTCTTTTTGGATAATTCCCTATGATAAATCAGAATTTTTCTAGAAAATTCCTCGCTTCATGACAAAATTGTAATTCTTTTGTTAAATTCACTGTTCCAAATCAGAGTTATAATTATTTACTCAAATACCCTGTCCCAAAGTCAGAAATGTAAGTCTTTTAGAAAATTCCCTGTTCAAATTAATAATTACAGATATCTCTTTCAAAATCCCTATTCTAAATCATAATCACAGTTTTTATATATTTATTTTGAAACCTACATCTTTCTTCAAATTAAAAAACTGTATATATTCACAATTTCAGCTAAATGCTAATTTACGAGTTTGAGTGTACACCGGATTTCAAGACGGACTTTAAAGATTTCAAAATATAAAAAACAGTGCAAACAAATAGTCCGGCGGATAATGACCATTTTTCAAGTGAATTGTTCAAATCGCGTCACGAGCAATTTTATTTTTTTGTAGGTACCCTCAGAAACCGCTTTGAATACTTTAATTTCATATGACTAGTCACATGAAACTCCAGATCCAAGATTCATAGACAGTCACTTAAATCTCAAACAAATAATTTTTCCGTGTGGAAGGCGTGTTATTAAAAATAAAAAATTACAGATTTCTTGAGATTATTTTTTAATAAGAAGCATAGTTTTCGTTTTAATCGTAAAAAAATGTATAAAAAATTTAAAAAATTCGTTTTTCCCTGAAACTATGCAAGATACGAACAAATGTTGCCAAACAAGATTGTTTGTCTCAATGATAAGTTTTATTCATGTGAATCATTAAGCTTTCCTATAATTATTACCTTATTTCAGTTTCCTGATGTTGATTAAGTTTATAAGTATACACTTTATTTGAATAGGGTTCCATATTTATTACTCTTGTTTAGCAAGTATATCTCGATTGCCTCCAACCCCAAACACTCCTTGGAGTGCCGAATACGTAAAAAATACCTCCGTTTGTGACACGAAATGCATACTTGATTACCTTATCCGCCGGATTCAATCTGCGAGTAGTAAAATATCAAAATAATTTTAATATTAATTTTTGTACAATCGAATGAAAAATTTCGGTCACTGAATAAAATTCCCGGGTTTTTATCCATTGGACAAAATTCCCGGCCTTTTCCCGGTCAAGTAGACACCCTGGTCATTATTTGTATATTTTTTCTTGCTTGCAAATCTGCTCCTATTGCTACAATTGCGTGCGTTATTACGCGTGTAGAGAAATGCAGCGTAGAATGCGATTAGGGTCGTTTTCTCGGCAAATCGGTTTTCGGTTCATCGTTTGCAATGGCTAGTTAAGATCTTGCGGTCGAAACACTGGGACGAGAAGGCATTCGAGTTATGCATAGCTTCGTGTAGATTGCGGTGAATTATGTCAGACGAATAATGTTCAAGTTTACACCACACGCACCTCGAAAAGGTTTTTATTCCGTTACATTATACCAATTATAAATTAAAAACTCGAATCATAAGAAATGTGTTATCCAGATTTATTATAGAATCAATTCAGGTCGTAAAAAGAGAGAAAAAAAGAAATCTTGTGGAACTGCATTTTTATTGCAACTTCCAACAGGTCATTTCAGACATGTAATTTTCGGAATTCGCAGAGAACAGATTTTAATATACTTTTTCGTTTTTATGCGGGGGATATAAATATACAGAAAGGAGGAAAAGCGCGTAAAACGGGTTAGGCACAACGAGACGTGGCATTAATTCAAACTGTTTGCACAACGTGGCCAGTCTTAAACTAGCTTGGGATTTCTATGGAACGTTAAATTTAAAAATATCCAATAACAGCGGTCATAGTAATGCACTGTTGTGGGTAGTCTCAAAAATGAATGCTACTCAAATTTAGAAATAGTTATGTGAATTTTGATACAATACATTCATTATCTTTAGAGAATTCGTTCTACAAAATAAGAATAATGTTACTGGTGTACCACGGAGAGTGATTGATAACCCGAATCACCATGTTTATTAAGGTTCGCACTTGCGGCCTTTGATTAAAGCATCGCGCAAAGTACCATTCATCACCACTGAGAATCATCATGTGCGCCTGTACATTTTCGCCAGATACGTTCTAGTCAATCGGCTTGCTTTCACAAACTTATCAGGGCTGTGTCGACAATTGGCGAAGAGCCAGTTGCTCGATAGCCAGCTTGCAGTGATCAGCTGCATTATCGTGATATCGAAGAATCGATACCATGCTCGCGACCCTGTAACTGATTCGACAAACTAATTATATATAACTAATTATAATTTTAAGCATTCCTGCAGAAGTAGTTTCAAGCACAAGTAGAGTATTATGCTATTATTTATTTAGTCTACAGGTGTCATAATCATCTCTGAGTTCATTATGCGTGCATCGGCATCATACAACTTACACGAGTACACCACTTCTAGTCACGGCTCATTCCCAGACCAGGAAACTTACCAAGTGTCGGAATGGTGCAGCTGTTGAGATTTAAGTCGTCTGACAAAATTTTTAATGTACTGGTTGATTTTCTCATGTTTGTATATAGAAACGTTAATATCATAATTAAACTTCTTGAAATTACAGACAGAAGTCTCACTTTTGTCTACCTGATATTTCTTATTCAGCTTTCGAGTCTATTGTAAGATAGAAAAAGAGGAAATAATGCTTTCTAGTATATTGTCTCATTTGACCTACTAATGGACTTCAGTAGTAACTTCTGGAATTAAGTCCTAGGTTAATTAACACTACTAACGGTCTTTAATTAGTCATCTGTAAACCAGCATTCAGCAATAGGGTTGTTAAATCACCTAGGAGTGGTCAGCTTCTTGAAAATGTTTGCAAGGGTATACGAGTTAAGATATAATTAATCATCCTAGGTTCCCCTAGTTAGTTCCATAACTCCAATGCTGAATGTCTCTTCGTGCAATGTCCTCCCTCTTTCTTTCGATCGTAAATACTTAACTGTATGCGAGTGATACGACGTCGACGACATCGGCGACGGAAGAGTTGAGCCGTGAATCCAAGTTTATCTGCGTTCTATTATGAACTACCTCTAAGATGCAGCTGTTAGCCCCATTTTCCCCGTAGACATAGTTCTTTTCTTACCATGCTTTCCGTGTGTATGTCCACCGTTAGCAAAGCCACACCATACAGCATCGATATGCTGCACAGAAGAGAGAGACAAACCCAGAGAAGTGCATTAATAAGATGGTGGCAACATTTCTCGCTGGTTGGACAGACTTAGAATACTGCTAGAAATAGATTTTAACGGCAGTAGGGCACATAATCCAACAAGAACTTGGTTTCTCTTTGTAAGCTCGCTTATGTGTTGGAGTTCCGACGTGTGGAATTTACGTGCAATGCATATTTGCTTTAGCGTTCAAAAGTTTGGCGCCATCCTAACTTATTCTGAACGCAACCCTAATTACCATCCATGCATATTATCCTTTTTATAAAAGAGAGGCTAATCTATGTTACCCTGCATATAATATAGCAGACCTCGTGACATTCTGGCGAAAATTTTGATTGTAAATTATCTTGCATATATATCACTTTCGAAATAAGTCTGAATGTTGCGAACGCATCTCACAACTATGTTCTCTGCTTACTTATCGCAAAAAGAACTGTGCCCTGGCTTGGCCAGACTTTCATACCTCTGCATGCTCTACATGGATAAAATGAGTCGGTCTCTTTAAGCATCTGCGATTAAAAAGTTTCTCGTGCCCTCGTCGAGATTAGCGTTGCTTGACCAATTTACGATGGGCCGCTTGCCAAGGTGTGATATATGAAGCTGTCACAAAGCCGCCAGATATTATGACTGAAAGTGTTGGAAGTATTTTTCCGTGTGCCGAAACTCCATATATTTGACTTGGAATTCCCGGGATAATAAATAAAAAACATGAAAGACTAACAATCTTGTGTTGTACATTCTTGGCAATATTCGACTTAGATAATATTTATCCGTTTGAACTTAGGGACTTTATAGTTGAAAAAAATGTCTGTCTAGCAATAATGTAATAAATAGTTTTTCAGTAAGCTCGAGGGCGAATAAGAGGAGTAGGAGGATACAAAAGACTGAGCCCGATTCGTGATCGTGCCAGAGGATTAGCTTTGTGGCTTCGGTCGCTCCTGCATGTGAAACGACAAGGTTGCCAGGATGTAACAAACGACTCGCAAATCCTCCCTGTCAATTTAATCTCGCCTCGAATCCCGGAGAAATGTTAATAAGGGCCCTCACTACCGTTTCTTGACCACTGCCGCGCGCGTACAGTGTATCTATGTAGGCTGCAAGCACAGTGCCGCATAACACTTTATTTTCGCACTGTAGAGATACCGCCTCGCGGTTAGCCGAAGGAAATTGTGTGCAAAGTGGAACTATGCTTCCTTTGGGAGTACTCCTTTTTCACCCTCTGTTCCGCCAACTCTTGAATGACTCGAGAGCATTTGCACAATTTATCGCAGCATGTGTAAAGCAATGTATTGAAATTACCCAGTATCTCCAATTTCTGTCTTAGACGATAAATAGAAGTCTACTCGCCGGAAGTCCAAGTCTCAATATTGTATATAGGTAATCGCAAAAAGGAAGTGTGCTGATCGTTTTTATTTCGAAATGCTACCTGAGGTCATTTTTGTAAACGAATTGAAGCAAAATGCAAGAACCTATTTAATGTAAAGCAAGAGGTGCATTGCGTGTGATCAACCAAAGTGAGACTTGTTAATTTTCAATGGTTTAATCATTCCAACAATTCACTGCAAGCCAGTAACCTAAGTGCAATGATCGAGAACAATACTTTGTAAAAGAATGTGTTGGGCGTTACTTATGGTTATAAGGGTGGGTTAGTGCCACAGAAAACTCTTGAGCTCAGTGAATCGACCTAATAGAAGAACTTTTATTGAAGAAACAAATGTTCTATTAAAAATAGCGAAGATACTGCCAGTAAATTGTTCTAGATTTTAGTGAAACACCATGAAAAGCATAAAGGCTACTCAAACCTAAGAGAAACAACTATGCGAATGCAAGTGCGCAGTCCGCCCACGATACCAAGTCTATTGTTAGAACAGCGTCAAATTAAAGCCAAACATTATTTAGTGCCTAATGGAAACCGTATCTAGGTCACCATGCATTCACTGACTTGAACTAAACCTTATTCTAAGAAACATATGATTTTCAGTTATAGAAATTCAATTAAGAAAAATAATCCGTTTTTTGATTCGTTAGGTGTTGATAATTACTGGTCTCAAGTACGACGTTCTTTATTTTCTCGCAAACGATTTTCTTATAGCTTTTCGCAATAAAGAAAATATCTTACATTAATTTAATGCACTAGCCAACTACCCCGTTAAGCTATCCGTGTATGATGTTGCCTGAGAACATCAGTCTATTGTATGTTGTCTTGGATTACATTTGTGCTGGAATAGCTGTCACGAATAATCCCTAGTGGCTCTTAGACTGGTGCGCTAACAGAACTGTGCTTGGCTTTGTAAAACCTCGTGCGAAACATTCATTAACATTCCCCGCGCGCGGTAATGATTCTACGCAAGAAAGACTAAACTAGCATCTGCGGTCATGCTCATTGCTAATGTCAGTTTAATACTACAGCTTTGAAAATGAATACAACTAAATTTACAAAACGACTGGAATAAATTTCCATTTCAACAAATAAAAGGATGAAAAACCTGATAATTCTCATAGTGTTCAGCTGATAGAAATTGTAAATCCAACTCGTCATAGTTGTCAACAAGTCATTGAAATAAGTACATGTTTATTCAGTGCTCAGTTTCTTAACGTCAAAAAAATCAAAGCTGGGTGTCGCGTTCGGTACTGAAGTGGGCGAGAGTAAGTGAGGCGAACGTTTTGACGATCGAGCAGAATCTCCGAGAGTTCTTATCGTAGGCGTTTCAAGAACGACTGACTATTCCGAAATCACCATTGAAATCGAGGCAGGTAAGCCTGTAGAAAAAAAAAGGAAAAAACAAATAGTGGGCGTCCGATTCAATAAACAGTAAATGGGAAGCATAACCGGCGATTCCGTAAGCCACTCTTGGTATTCTTAGTAGTTTCCATCAATTGTGTAGAAGATTTAAACAGCCATTAATATTAAGTTTAATGATTCTGAAAGGTGATTTGTTGATTTCTGCTCTTAGTTGAATTTAGGCTGTTCTTTCGAACAGGAGGGAAACACCCCTCAGAAGAAATCAACTGGGCCGATGAGTGAATCAGCTGTTTCTTTTAAATTCTGCCGAGCTTCTTCGGAAATCCGTTCCGACTTCCTTCAGGCGCATTCGGGAGTCGAAGCACGCGTCAATCTTTCTTTCCTTCTTTCTCTTTCACGACTCTTTCATTCCCCTTGCATTATTTGTATATCGCGTGATTTCATCTTCGAACGAGCGACTTTTTCTACTCTGAAAACTTGTTATCATTTTTCATTCGATCTCGGACTTGACAACTTCGATTTCAAGTTGCGATGTAATTTAAAATATGGCTAAATTGAGAAGCGGTAGTAAAAACGTGGGTTGTAATGTATAGATGGATGAGACTGATAAATGTTAAATTAATTATAAATTTTAACCAGGAGCTACGTCACTCCCTATCGTGTTTCCAAACTGCTAATTCACCCTCAACCCAATGTTTGTATACTAGGAATCAATTTTTAAGTAATTGATACCTAACCAGTTAATTTATACACACTTGATTCACTCGACTTTCAAGAGCGTATTTTTCTGTGACACAATAACTCAATCTTGTCTTTGAATGACTTTTTCAAGCGCGTGAAGGAAACGTAGCAACTGAAGATGGCGTAGTAGATTAGGTTCATGTACGGTCAGACACGTCGCTAATCTCGTTTCGAATGAGGCCATTATCCTTGAAAATATCCTTGTAAGACAAAAACGGTCAGTAAAAGACATAGTATAAAAAGTATAGAAATGTTGAACATCATTTTCCTGAAATCCTAAGCAAGATCGATGTATCGTTTTCCCATTTTCGGTATAGTCCAAAATATTGGTAAACAAAGCAATTCCCAAACTAGGATAATTATAATCTTGAAAGTGTATCAAGAATTAAACTCAATTCACGCTACTTCTCAGTTCATTCACATTCTAAGAAAGTAATTTTGAAGAGTTAAATTCCTAAGTGTCTAGAAAGAATGCAGCTTAGAGAGGTCAAGTTTTGGAATTAAAAACATCACAATAATAGGTCTTTATCAAACGTTGCTACGCGACGGTGACTCGGGGCACGCGCCCGTGGGTTCTCGCCTCTTTTTCCCCTTACCTCCACCTTTCCTTGGATCTCTTAACGTACACGCAGACAAATCTGCGCGGGGACTCGGGCCCCTTTTCCTCCCACTCAATACTGGCCCCGGTGAGCTACAGGTCGACTCGTCTCTCCCAGTCAGTAGTGGTATCCCCACTATCTTCGTTCAGGGTGCTTCGCAGAAGATTAGCAAGCAAAATTGACGATCCTCCTCGTCGTCATCATCAACGTCGCCCTTATCTTCGTAATCGTCATCGTCAACGTAAACCTGGCTTCGAAACATAAGCTAAATCTAAAGGAGAAAAGGAGGGAGAGAGGGACCGTGTCGCACACACATGCACACGGTGTTGGTCCTACCTCCCGCAGGGTCCGTCACGTGGCCTGAACTGGCTGCTCGCAGCGCACACAACTTCAGTCCAAGACGAACCGAGTCGAGAGACCGGCTGCAGATCACACCACTCAAGTACGGATAAGTCGATTTCCACTCGACCCGGTCTCGCTCTGATCGATACATGTGTTCTGTTAAACCATACCACTTTATCCGCGACGGTTTCATACAAATTATTAAAGTGCTACCAATCTTATACAGATGACCGTGACACGAGCAAAAAATTCTTATAACCAATCAAAACACGCTCCCCTACCACTCTTCCTCGGTCTATTTTGGATCAGCTTTCCACATTCTTGCCCTCTTCCCACTTTTATTTTTACATCACTCCTCTGTGTCTTTTCTTCCACCTTCCGGAAGACAGTTGCAAGTGTGGATATATGTGCTTTTAAGTGAAAAAGTGCAATCTTTGAGAAAAAGTGTTGTGCAATTTTTGGAAGTACTGCCAGCAATCCAAAATCTGTCGTTCACATGGATTCAAAATAATGGTGCGAGACTTTCTTAGAGATTACTATACTTAAGTTGATAACATACCTAGGGTCAGATATTTCACATTTAAATACTTTCGATAAAACGTACTAAT
Source organism: Andricus coriarius (assembly GCA_932066315.1). Taxonomy (NCBI): domain Eukaryota; kingdom Metazoa; phylum Arthropoda; class Insecta; order Hymenoptera; family Cynipidae; genus Andricus; species Andricus coriarius. The sequence continues at coordinate 673 of CAKNWT010303975.1, read as the reverse complement.
TTTAAATCGGGTCAAGAAATTAGAATAAAAGGAAGTGCCCGCCGTATCTGGTTTAAATTTTAGGATTTATTATGAAAGGCAAAAGGCTAAATATATCTTTGAGTATAAGATATATCTTTCCACATAAAATCTAAATTTCTGTTAGTGAAAATTGATTCAGTAACTAGTATAAAATGCTAATCAATATAACAAAACAAAAGTTTATAAACAAGGTATCTCCTTCAGTGACAGATAACAACCAAAACATTAGCCGCTAAACTTTTGGTTTTCAAAAAACTGCTTTTCACTAGTAAAAATTTAACTAATTAAAATGGAAAGAATACTTAAACATTTTTGTCTCACTATTGTATGGAAGATTCGCGTTGGAGACCAATTAGTGGTTGGGAATGCGATCGGTTTAACAATTCATTGTCATTGAGCTGCACTGTAAGACTCTTAATAATATATCACGCGTGGGTGCTTAACGAACGCCCAGAAAATTTAACCTTCTTCCACGCCTTTAATGATTACACGTATTTGTTTTCGTTGTCGAGTAGTCATCAGTTTAATTAGCCGATTTAATTAGATTCGCGTGCGTGGGTTCTTATCGCAACTCAAGTTTTATTCTATTTCCTCAAGAATTAAAAACACTACTTCCTATCGTTAAAATGTATTCAAATTTAAGAGCGGAATA
>CAKNWT010303965.1:0-12274 GCA_932066315.1 Andricus coriarius | reverse complement strand
TTTTTTTTTTTTGCGAAAAAGATCATATTCGATTAAATTTGACGACGATCTAGTTAAAGCGTTTATCCTATTTTTATGTTCTTTGTCATCAGGGCTATGTTTGCAGTGAAAAATGCTTGCTAAAAAAATATTTGATAATTTTTAATACATGCGTATACCTGTGAGAAACGACTGAATTACTAATTTTAATGACTAATCATCTAACTAGGAATGGATCACTCCTCGTTAATCATTAAAAAGTAATTTAAGTAAAATATATTCTATTGTCAAGGGCATCGTCAAAAAGATTTTCATCAGGGGTGTGTTGGCCTCATTTGTGCACATATGCATGGACAATTACTGGGTAATCCTTTTATAGCATGATTTTTATCTAGGCAGAACACCGTGGTGGAATGAGTTTGATGACGTCTTTTATTATATTCGCTAAGTTAAGAAACCTCATTACAAGGCAATGAAATCATCTCTGCATGTGCGTCATCAGAGGAATTTGTGCGGGCGTATGTTTGCACTTTAAAACGCACCCGGAACAATTAGTAACTTGGTACTTTTTGTTAAACGCGTACATTGAAATCATCAAGCATTTAATTATGACTCCAGTGTGTCGCATTTTTTCAATAGAATTTTATCGATATTTTTTTTAACATTTACAAAAATAAAAATTGGAAAGACTATTGAATACAAAATAAATCACAGCTTATTTTAATGAATTCAGAAGTGTTAAAAAATGTGTAATAAGTTCAAAAGCGTTCAAGAGAATTCCACAGAATTCAAGATATTTCTACAGAATTCAAGAGTCTTTTACAGGATTTAAGATAATTTTACGGAAATCAAAGAGAGTTCTACTCAATTCAAGAGAATTCTACAGATTGCACGAGAATTCTGCCGAACTCAAGAGAATTCTGCTCAACTCAAGAGAATTCTCCCAAACGTAAGAGAATTCTACTGAATTGAAGAGAATTCTACGGATTTCAAGAGAATTAAACAGATTTAAAGACAATGCATAAATAAAGAGAGTTCTACTGTATTTACAACATATTTATGCAAAATTCTAGAGAATTATGATTAATTCAAGGGAATTCTGCCAAATTCTAGAGAATTCTCTTGAATTCGAAAGAATTTTGCTGATTTCAAGAATATTCTGCTGAATTCGAAAGAAAACACGATAATGTGACGAAATTCATGAGTATTCTGCCAAACCTAGGAGAATCCTACTGAATTTAATAGAATTTAGTAAAGTTTAAGAGAATTTTACATTTTTCAAGATAATTTTACTGAATTCAAGAGAATTATTCTGAATTTAAAAGAATTATACACAATTAAGGAAAAGTCTACATAATTTCAGAGAATTCTACTGAATTACGAGATATTTTTACAGAATTCCAGAGAACTTTGATTAATTCACGGAAATTCTACTGAATTTATGAGAATTCTACTGAATTCATGAGAATGATACTGTTGAAATTGCAACGATTCTAGCGATATCCAAAAGTGCCAAAAGTGAGTGAACAGAAGAGAGGCTCGTGTCCTCTCTTCTCTGGCCCATAGGCAAAGGGCCTGAGGGCTGTTGAATAGAAATCAGTTCTGTCGTGACTAGCCGTCGGGTAACACGCAGAAATAAAGACTCTTAAGTCATACAGTAAAGTTCCAGTTTACAATTCCATTCTTAAGTTTCCAGTTCTTTGTACATCCAAATATACAGTCAATATATTTATTTTCACATACAGTGTTTGTTTCCTTTGACCTTTTTATCATATGCGGTTACTATCTTCCATTAGTTCCAACAGATACAAAATTCAAGAGAATTCCACTGAATTCAAAAGAATCCCACAGAATTAGAGAGAATTTAGCTTAATTTAAGAAAATTCTGCTGAATTCACAAGAATTCTTCACAATTCAGGAGAATTGTACTGAGTTCTCGAAAATGCTGCACAATTCAAGGGAATTTTACAGAATTCATGAGAATGTTGTCTAATTTGGATGATTGTGGAAAATATATTTTTCAATTTTTGTATCTCGTTGACGCGTGAAGTTACACCAGAGAGTCACAAACTACTGGAAAAGCGAACGCAGGAGAAATTATACGAAATGAACTTCTTTATGCACACACCCTTGTCGATGGCACATGGACTGTCGACCGTCTAACGCATTTTTCTGATTGGTTAATCTTTAATAGTTAATTACTCGGTAATTATTAACTTCAGCCAAATTCCGATATCAATTATTTTCGACGCCATTTTTTTATGAGAATTCAAAAATACAAAAATGTTTTTGAATACTGGGACACCCTGTATAATACAGTCTATGATAATGAAAGAACTTAACGTAAAGTGATTTTCGCATTTGTGATGTTTCGAAGCACATTAGCGATTTTTTTATTGTATAAGAAAATAAAACATTTATCCTTACAAAAAATGTTTACATTGTTCATCTGCATATATTTGTTGCGAATATAAAAAAATATAGATAAATGATGTGCTGTATATTTCTTGTGAATATGAGATAATGTTAAAAATATGATTTCATATAAAATGAGTAATCTATTATTCTCTCTTCCTCCTATTGATGTATGTTACGATTATATAAAATTTTATTGACGGAGAACCCATCAAAAGCCTTGTTAAATTATTATTATTTTATTTTTTATTTTTGTGGTGCCGAAGTTTTTAATTTTTCGTTTCATATCTATTATATATTTTTCCCCTATTGTGTGGGGAAGATCTCAGAATTTGGCAATCCTTACAAATAATGTTGAGGGGTACAATTATGCCCATTTATTTATCTATTTATAAGAAATCGTACTTTTTATGCCTTTCAGTGGCGCCAAGTAATTTTTTTCAATCGGATACAAAGTGAAAGTTTTGTCCTTTGTATTAGCTACAATTTTTATTCATAATATATTTACCTAAAACCAATTATGTACATTTTAAAAAAATCGAAATCTACGAAAGTCTCAATTTTTACGTAAATTTTAAGCTCGCAACCTCTAAACAATTTTTTTAATCTGAAAGAATTAGGAGTCTATTATCTTACCCAGAGAAACAAACTTTCGTGATAGGGCTGCCGAAAAATAAAAACAAGTTTTTTTGTGAACCACCCTAATAAGTACAGATGTTAAAGAGAGAGCAATCAGAGAATATTCATATTACAACATGTACATGTGAGAATTATACTGAATTCTTATTGTATTTTTGTAAATTACCCTAATAATTATAAAATTAGATACTTGCATGGATGTGGCTATAATATATTTTATATAATATATATTCGTTTGTAATAGTGCGTTTCTTTAGCTAATATAGTTACATTTTCAAGATCGAAGTGATGTTGATGAATGGTTGAATGCTTAGCAAGAGCAGCGTTAGTCTTGTTCTTATCACATGACCTTTCGTGTTCTTTTATTCTTTGTTGTATGTATCGTTTAGTTTGACCAATATAACATATGTTACAGTCTAAACAAGTATTTTTATAAATTACGTTAGTTTCCTTACTTTTAGGAATACATTCTTTTGGATGTCTAAAAAGGTTTAATGGATCTTTGATAGGTTAAAAGACGATTTTAATGTTGTGTTTGTCATATACTCTTTGAAAAACTCTTGTTGTTTGTGTATTGCAAGGTAAGCCTATTGATATATCCAAGTTCAATTCTCTGTTGTTCGTCATGACGGTGTTTTTATCATGAAAAAGTAATTTACTGACACGATAAAATCATTGACTTTAAGTGGGTTAGTGCCAATTTTTAGTTTTCATGTTGAAAAGATGTTTGTGAAAGCTTGATAGCTCTGTCTACTAGGCTGTTAACGATACTAGTTTTATAAGGCTGCTAAGTAATAGATTAAAAAATTAGTATATCTACCAGACCATGTATTTTTACGATACCAGTTAGTGTAGAATCTACACTAACTGGTTTCGTAACACACTATTACAAACGAATCTTCATGGAAATGTTCTACATCGTGAAAAATACAAACAGTGTAAACTTTAGAACTGATATTGACCGTATGCGTGCTATATATAATACCCTCATCCATGCAACTAACTAATTTTCATAATTATTAGAGACATTTACAAAATTACAATAATAATTTGGTATAATTTTCTCACATTTACATGTTGTAATATGAATATTCTGTGATTGCTCTCTCTTTAACATCTGTACTTATTCAAGTAGGAGTGAGACACGGTATGACTATTACGTCATCCACTATCGACGCAATTCTAATGTATCTCGACTTGTGCTAACCAACCATGGCTCCTTACTTCTTACCTGTATATTAACCTATCTTCGCTCCGTCTGCGGGATGGCATGGATAATTCGTTAGAGGATTCAGGTATTCAGCCGCTGCCGACGTTCAGAAGAATTTGGGACGAAATGTATACCTGGCGTCCAAGTGCCTGGTTTATTTAGGCATTCAGAAGAATACTCAGATATTCTTTTGAAAGCCTGACACGTTTTAAACTTTTAGGCAATTGAAGAAAGGCAGCCATAGAAGAACGTTCGAAACGTCAACGTCAAACTAATCTGTAAGACCTCGCAGTTGGTTATTTATTTTTTAATAAAAATATGGACCAGTAATGAACAGCATTGATTAATTTCAAATAACATCTTCACTTATTAATTACCCTGTTCAACACCACAACATCTTGAGGAAAGAAGAATATTATTTTTCTGCATTAAAAATTTTAGAAGTCTGAATATTGCGCTAATTAAGAAGGAATGTATTATATCCCGAAAAACAGAACCACAAAATTAATATTTCAAAAAGATGAAACTTGTTTTAAATTGTGCTAGACTTGGGCTCATTTGTGCAGTAAACTGTTTTTTTTTGTTAACAAAAAATTTCGAGCTCAATTAAAAAAACGCTTATTATGCTTTATCTGCAACTTTTTAGTATCGTAAAACGAAAGGTTGCGCTAGGTGGCTTGAAGTACACAGTTAAGTAAAATTCCAAATACTTAACAGTAAAAAAAATGTATTATTTCATAAAATTCAAACCTGTGCTAAATTGTACTTGATAAAAGTAATCTTTCTTCACTTTAAAAAATTCTGTAAGACCAACAGTCATGATAATCAAATTTCAAAAAAGCAAAACTTATGCTGCGTTGTGCTCGAAAATGAAATCATTTTTCCTTTAAAAAATCCAAGAATGTCAAACTCAAAAAACATATAAGACCCAAAGCTAATCAAATTTAGAAAATCCAAAATTTGCGCAGCGTTGTGCTCGACAAATTCAATCATTTTTCTTTCAAAAAATTATGTGAGATTAACTGTTGTCATATGGAAACCCAAAATGTCAAACTCAAAAAACGTACATGACCCAAAAATAATCAAATTTCGAAAAACTCAAACTTGTGCACACAAGTTTTGGTTGTCATATGAAAACAGTTGTTCTCACAGAATTTTGTTAAAGGAAATAAAGACTACATTTGTCGAGCGGAACGCAGCAAAATTTTTGGGTTTTCGAAAATTTATTATTTTCAAGTCTTGTACATTTTTAGAGCTTGACATTTTGAGTTTTAACATGACAACTGTTGCTCTTACATAATTTTGTTAGGGGGAATAAAACTGCATTTGTCCAGCACAACTCAGCACAAGTTTAGATTTTTATAAATATCTAGGCGCACTAGACATTTTAGAGACGAATCCAAAAGTGTTTTTGATTTTTTGATGGGATGCTTAGTTTCTTTAAAATTAATTACAAAAGTTCCAAATCCATATATGGAGCCAAGTAAATGTACGCTCATGTCGAATGACGTAGAAAAAATGTTTAAAACATTTTTTTTATATTAGTCATGCTTTGCAAAGTTTTTAATTATTCTGAAATGATTTAATTTTTCTTAAATGGTTGAAAAAAAAACAGAAAAGGAGCACCTAGATATTTCGGAGACGAATCCATAGGTGTTTTTCGTATTTCGATCAAATGCTTAGTTTTTTTATAACAATTGTAGAACATTAACAAATAATACAATGGTTTAGAAAATGGTTTTAAAAAACAAGAAAGGCGCACCTCGATATTTCGGAGGCAAATGTAAAGGTGTTTTTTATGTGATGCTTAGTTTGTTTATAATTAATTACAAAAGTTTGAAATCCATATCCATGGCAAACTTCAGGGCCGTGAAAAAACGAGTCCGAACCCTGCATATTACCAGTTTCGGAATTTTTATATTCGAAGTATTATATAAAATTCCGTAATTGTAACGGAAAAATACGTAATCTGTAAATGAACTTTCCTACACGCAGAAAAAAGAAATGTTATATTTACTTATCAAAAAATGTAACGTGTTTCTTGTAACCGTGACAGTAAAAACTGCTCTTAATGAGGGTGTGAAAATGTAAAAATCACTTAGCATTTCGTAAATGTCACAGTGAAGTTAAGGTGAATTAAACGGTAATACTTTAGTAAATTACACCTCTATTCCCTAGTATTAAATACTGTAAGATATGTGAAATTCACTGAACCAAGATTACAATAGTGGCGCAGTGAACATTGCAGAAGGATCGGTACATGCTACCGATCCGATCCGCGTGGACCACCGGATGAGTTCATGACGCCATCAGCAATGGATGGATTGCATTACCTCATGGCATCACCTGAAAAATATTTATTTTTGACATTTCTGTGACAGTCTTCACAGTACTCCATATTCCCACTTAGCAATGAAGGGGTTTTATAATAAATAACACTATTTTGGATGGCACATCTTATTCACAGATCGCGTACAGTTGAGAGTTTATTGGAGCAAGACGTGTTTTTGTCCCGCGCCTGTCACAGCTGACTTGTATGGATATGAAGTAAATGCGAGAGCTTTTTTCTTGTGCGCGCGATGGCATGGCCGTGTATTCAGAAGTCGTTACCGACGCCACCTCAGTTAGAAATGCATTTCGGGATTATTTTACAAATCGCAACTCGTATAATAGTGTAGTGGTTAAGGTAGTCGACTTGCGATGTGACTTACAAATACCGATTAATTATAAGTATATCCGAACATATATCCATGAATTAACCGTGTGTTTATTTAATAATTTTTTTTTAGCAATATTTTTCACCATTTATAGTGCCGTCTAAAGACTCTAAAGTCTAAACTATAGCCTATATTCTATACCACTAACATAAGTTAGCTCTGCAGTGGGAGTCCGATGATACAGTGTCGAAAGTCGCAAATCGAACGGACCTCTTTTTCTAACGTGTGGAGATAGAAAGAGAGGTTCGATCGATTTTCGACTTCGAAACAGCATCGGAGTCCCACTGCTACTAATAATATCCGTGCAGAATAGCGACTGGATCGTTAAAATCTACTGATCCGCAGGTCAGCACCACTTGAGAATGGGCACTGGTAACCAGAAATGATGGTCATATTCAGTTGCATATACTTGTAACATTTACTGAACTGCCGTGTTGTCCATATACGTACTTGGAAGATCAGTAGATTTAACTTGGTTTTCAGTAAAATATAAGATTCTTTTTTCTGCGTGTACATTTTTCCTAATTTTCCTACATTTATCATTATTTTACGAAACATATACACTCTTAGAAATTTCTGTAGGAATTTCCAGAGACGCGTCACTAAAGCTTTATGCAGACACAGTTTCTAAATTTTCCTAAACTGTAACAGAAATTTCAGCAACGGTAACTGCATAACGCTTCAGTGACATGTTTCCTAAATTTCAGTTACAGTTTAGGAATTTTCAGTTACTGTAACTGAAAATTTCAAGGGGTTACAAAATTTTGTTGGTTCATTAATTTTAATATAAAATATGTAGTCTATATTTGTCCTGAGAATATAAATAGTAAGAAAATATAAGTGAAGTTAATACAAACGACTTCTCATGTATATTTATGTTATAATAGTATGTATTAGTTATTTACATACAAACTTCGCTCGTACATAGATTTACTATAATTTATATTTTCAAGACAAATAGACACTGCAAATTTATATTAAAATTAATGAACCAAACAATATCCGTTCCTTGATCTACGTTGTAAATCAATAAATGAGAGCAATGAGAGAGAGAGTACGATTAAAAATTACACACTTAACCTATCTAGCCAGGAAGGTGTCATTTGAGGTAAATAGCAGACTCACCATTCATTTGAAACCTGGATCAAATCCTTTTCACTATTGAATCATTTTAATTCATTTTGCACTTTATTGCCGCCGATCACCACTGAACCACCATGCTTTGTCTCCTCAGAACGCGATCGAGAAGCAACGAGTGCGCACGCAACTGCGCACTTCCTTCGGTTACGATAACTTATATTTCTGTTACCGTTTAGGAATTTTGAAAAACTATTTGTAATTTTCAGAAACCGTTTCTGAAGTTTATTGCAAATTTAGTAAATTTACTATAAAAGTTACTGAATTTCGTTTTCAGCAACATAATTTCGTAAATTCCAGTTACTTTAGTATCTTAAATGTGTCGGAATTTTTCGAACATTTCTAACAGTGTACCATATAAGATATAAAATATGACATATCTTTACAATTAATGTCGAAATACCCAAGTAGGAAAGTAAAGTTTAAGTATTCAAAATGTAGTCCAATTGTAAGGGATTTATGACAGTAATGTGGCCACTATCCCCCTGGGAGACAGTTTATTTATTATTCCATTTGCCTGAATTCAGTTATTTCTTTGTATTTAACGTTGATCAAAATAACTTGTCTTCTTTATTTTCGAAGGCCTTGGTAAATTCTAATTATTTCTCGTTCAAAATGTTAATTTGACCGAAATTTCCGAAAAACTTACAGACTTCGTTATTGTTAATTTAAAAACAAATTCTGCTACTTCAAGGATTTTGGAACAAGTTGTCAAAGCATATACAAAAGAAAAAAAAGATTTACCTGACGATTAACCTTTTATATTATTTTTCAGGATACAATGTGTTAAAAAATATTGGCATCTTTAAAAAATAAATTCAAACAGTATTCACATAAACGGAACTTCCAGACGGTGTTCAAATATTTCTGGGAGTAAGTTCCGTTTGACCAAACATTCTTTCCGGTCTGGAGGTTTTATGTGGTGACCTGATCCATTTGAAATCAGGCAGGTTCTACATTTCAAGTCGAAAAACATTCCAAGGAATATTCTTCAAGCATGAAAGTGTGAGGTATCGGTGAATTTGTGATGCTGAGTTTTTCTGATATTTGTGGTGAAATTTGAGGTGAGTGGATTGGCGAAGTGTGTAGAAGAGTTTGTTTGTAAGAGATTGATTGGGAAATTGGCAACAGAGTGAGGATATTTTTGGAGATAAAGACAGATTTGTGTGGAAGTTGAGGTTAGGTTGGTTTTAGGTTCGTGACAGGGTGCAAGGACCTGGTTGGTCGTAGCAGGGTGGGGTATAGAGGGAGAAAAGGCAAGACAGGTAGACGCAACGATAGATAGAGACATACAACGATAGAAGGTGGGATCGTTTGAATTAGATTCATGGCTAGCGGAGCGAGTACCAGAAAGGAAAAAAGGGATTTAAATCAGGAAGTTTTTAGTACACCAAAAGAGGAGAACAAAGACAGGAAGACAAGGGGAAAGTATAGGAAAACTGTAGAAAAGCAGCGATTGAGAGTGAACAGCGTGGGATTGATTGAGGAATTCATCAAAAGGAAGAGAGGGGAAACAATGAAGATAAGGAAGATATAGGGTCAAGCTTGAAAAATCCAAAAATGTTCAAATCACCGCCAGAAAAACATAGATTAGTAGGGAAGGATGAGAAAAATCAGGGGACAGAAGTAAACAGAGCTGAAGCTAAGATCCATTCGAAGAGGAAAAATTGAAAGAAACACGCGAAATAATTATAGAAGTAATGGCAATATATGAAGAAAAGCAGGAGAAACGGGGAGAGGAAATAAGAGAAGAAATTAGGCGGCAAATGACCGAACTTAGGAAAGAAATGAGAAACTGGAAAGAAGTCAAGGAAAAGGTAGAAAAAAAGGGTGAAAGACAATAAGGTTTTCGCGTCGACAACCACATAACTTACCGTTGGCTCGTTTATTTCAAATGATTAACTGTGAAAATCAATTGCTTACAACAAATAATAATTGTAAAGTGCATTAAGATATTAAGAATTATTTAAAACAATTATTTGTGATAAAAAAGGTACTCCTTTCTCTGAATTTCAAGTCGATCATTTATTATTACGAAGTAACATTAAATAATTATTTTAAATTTCGCTTTGTAAGTCTATTTTTTGATTAAAGAATTACTTTTAATTATTTTGCAATTATCATTTGTTATAGATAATTTATTTGCACATTTAATTATTTTAAATAAGCGCAACAACATTAATTATTAGAGTATTTTCACTTGTGAAGTAATTTCAAAATGTCCGAATACTTCAGGTAAAATATTGCATTGCATAAATTGCGTCGCGTGTATTATCTGAGTTAAAGAATTGTGTTTATTGGCAAGTGAAAAATGTCTAGTGAATACTTTTTGACTTTATCTGGCGAAATGAAGGTCCGTTTCTGTAATAAAGTGAGTGCAATTGACAATTTAGATCCCTACGGTCTGAAAAGTGAGAAATTTTCCACAAGCCTTACTGATGTACCCGTAGAGCTTATAAAATTTTGGAGGCTTTTAAGTTTTACCAAGCCGGATTTGTTGAAAAAGTGAATTGCAAGAAGGTGGATGACAACTTTCTAGTGCGTGGTGAGGTTAGTATTGCCACGTTAATTTTTAATTAACTTCCTAGATTCCTACATCACAACATTCATATTAAAGTATATTTTGTTTTGTAATGTGTCACTAAATTTTGTATTAATTTAATAATAACGCTTACTTACAAAATAGGATGATGTGGGAGGCGATGGAGGATAGGGGAGTGGAGAGGGGTCTAATCGAGAGGGCAAGGGAGATATATGAAGAGACCAAAGATAAAGTAAGGGGAGGGGAGGGGATTTCGGAGGGATTCTGGATGCATAGAGGGTTAAGGCAAGAATGTCCGCTTAGCCCAATGCTTTTTGCGATTTTAATTGCGGAAATGGAAAGTAAGCTGGTGGCCGGGGTGGTAGGAGGAGTCAGGATAGGAGGGGTTAGAATTTGGTCACTGGCGTATGCAGATGACATAGTGTTGCTGGCAAAGAGCGAGGAGGCCTTAAAGGAGATGATGAAGAGGTTGAGAAGGTACCTGGATAAGAGCAGGTTAGAGCTGAATGCAGAAAAGTCTAAGGTTATGGTGTTCCGGAAAGGAGGTGGGAGGGCTAAGGGAGGGGAGTGGAGGTGGAAGGGAGAGGCGGTGCAGGAGGTGAAAGAGTTTGTGTACCTGGGATTCGTGTTTCGGATGAATGGGGGAGTGGATGGTCACATAAAAGAGAGAGTGAGCAGGGCAAAGGTGGTGATGAGGCAGGTTTGGGGGTTGGGAAAGAAGTTATTCGCAGATGATTTTGAAAGGAGAATGAAATTGTTTGACTCGCTAGTGATTAGTTTGCTATTGTATGGCGTAGAGGTATGGGGGTGGAAGGAAAGTGAAGAGGTAAATAGGACACAGGAGGGGTATGTAAAGTGGACATTGGGGTTGACAAGAAAAACGCCTAATTATATTGTCAGGAGGGAGACGGGGAGAACGAGTATAGGGATTACAGCTGGGAGTCGGGCGTATAAATATGAAGAGAAATTTTTGGAAGAAGGGGGAAGTAAGCTCGTTAGAGAGTGTTGGTGGGAGAACGAGAACAGGAGAGGGGGTGGGAGGATGGAGGCTGAAAGGGAAAGGTATTTTAGAGCGAATGGACTACAGATGGATGAAGTGAGAAGGATGCATGAGGAAGGAAGGAAGGTATATGAGGTGGTTAAGAAAAAAGGCATGGAGAGAGAGAAGACAGCAGGGGAAGAGAGAATAAGAGAGTCAAGGTTTAACGGGAACTATGTGTGGATTATGGCAAGGGCGAGAGCGCAATGTTTGTGTGAGAAAGGAGAGAAAGGAAGTCAGGAGCTTATAGCGAGGATGAGATGTGGGTGCATGGAGGATTTTAATAGATTCTGGCTCTCTTGGGAAAAGAGAATGTGTCAACTGTGTGGGAAGGGGTATGCAAAAGTGGAGCACTGGCTGTAGGAGTGTGTAGAGGTGGAAAGGAGTGGAATGAGCATGAAGGTATTGATGCATGGAAGGGGGGACAAAAGGGCAGTAGCATGGGTGAAGGGAGTGTTGGGTAGGATGGAGGAGAAGAGAAGGAAGGAGGAAGAGGAATGGAGAAGGAAAGATTGTAAATAAGAGAGGAAGTAGTCATAAGTAGGATGAAAATATTGTAAATAGTAGATAAGCATTAGGTAATAGACGCGGAAGCG
>CAKNWT010303949.1:0-18281 GCA_932066315.1 Andricus coriarius | reverse complement strand
ATTTTACGCATGTATGGCAAACTGGAGCAATTTCCCCGGAGTACGCCCGTTTTAAACGTGTATTTACATCAAATACAAGCCTAATGGAGTAATTTAACATAGCTAAAAAATGTTCCGGAACGTGGCGAAATCGATTGATTTCCAAAAATTCAGCTTCAGCGATAAAACAAGATTTTTATGATTTTACGCATGTATGGCAAACTGGAGCAATGTTTTACTGCTTATTTAAAATGAGCATTTATCAATTAAATATTTAACACTAAATAATTTCAGGGTGCACAGTCTTCCCCTTTTTTTCTTAGTTTCCCCTTTTTTCATGAAATTCCCCTTTTTGCCTTTTTATAAAAAAACTTCCCCTTTTCTCATTAAATATACGATCTTTGAAAGTACTATATTTGAATCACGCGATATATTTAAAATAAGAGTTTCAAATTTGTTGAATGTACAATAAAAAATTAGTCATTTTGATGATTTCCATTCGAAATTTCTTCAATTTGGACGATTTAGAATTAAAAACTTTACATTTGATCTTCAAAATCATCCAAATTCAAGAATTTGTATTTATTCATTTGTAAAATTGAAGGGGTTTTAATTTTGAAAGTTCACAATTGAAAATTCTGTAATTTTAATGATTTACATTCGAAATGTCGTTAATTTGCAAGATTTGGAATTAAAAATTTTACTTTTGATCTTCAAAATCACCTAAATTTAAGAATTTTTATTTATACATTTTTTAATTAAAGAGTTCTTAATTTGGAAAATGTACAGTTAAAAATTCTGTAATTTTAATGATTTACTTTCGAAATTTCTTCAATTTGGAACATTTAGAAATTAAAACTTGACTGTTGATCTTGAAAATCTTCCTAATTAATATTTTTTTAAATGAATTTTTACGTTACGAATTTTTACGAATTTAACGAGTTTTTACTACCCGGGTAGTCGGGTAATACACGGGTACCCGACAATTTTTTTGGGATTTTAAAGATTTCTCCATAGATTTCTCATTCGACATCAAGTTTCAAATGTAAAGAAAACTAAAAATGAACGCGCGATAGTTTCATAACCCTTATTTCAAAATCAAACGAAATAACCAAAATGTCAGAACGCCTGGAACGTAAAAAACCAAGTTGGATTTGAGAATTTGTGTCCGAACGGCCAGATGATCTATTTGCACAATGCAAAATATGCAAAAAAGACATTTCTTACAACCATTCAACATCGGCTTTAAATAAGCACCTTCGTTATGTGCATTCACTTAAGCCAAAGGGTCAGAGGTATGTGAAAGTGTGGAATTTCTTAAGTTCATTCTAATAATCAAATATTTTTATCTAACTTATTTCCTTTGTAAATATGGTGTAATTCTATACATTTAATTATGTTCTTAAAATGTGGCAGTGGAACAACACTCAAAAAAATGTCTGGTTAAATATGCCCTTTCTATTTTTTCTGGTTAGACTAACCAGAAAAAATAGTAAGGTCTTATTTAACCAGAATTCTGGTTGATTTAACCAGACATTTTTTTGAGTGAACACAAAACAGTTTTTGTTCATCTAAGTTATTAATTTCTATAATTTTTAATATTTTTTGAAACAATTTTTTAATAATTTTTAAATTAAGTAAAAAAATGGACCGAAATATGGCATTTCCAAAATATGTTTTTGTCTCCTTTTAATATGAATTTCACAAAAATGTATTATTTATTTAATAATTTATTGGTGAATATATTAATTTTCTAATTTATTGATCTATTTACACCACCATATTTTAAGTAAAAACAAACCTATTGGGAAAATCTCATTCCATGTATTTTTTAGCTCAAATGAAAAAGAAGATATTGATCAAGATCATTTCGTCAGCGAAAATGAACAAGAAAAAGATGCACCTTGTGAGTTGGCCCCAGTTTCGAAAAAGCAACGGATGAGTATTTTAAAACAAAAATGTGGAGTGGTTCGACAGGAAGAAATATCAAAGGCGTTAAGTTCTATGATTAAAAAGGAACAATTATCGATCTCAATCGTTTCCAGTGATGGTCTACGTGATTTTCTCAGTATAATTGCTCCTAATTACGTAATTCCTGATTACAACGCCATGTTAAAGCGATTAAAATTAGAAAATGTTATAATGGAACAGAGAATTAGCGATGATATTTCTAAATGCGAAACAGCATCGCTTTCCATAGATGACTGGCTGTCGAGCAAAAGTGATCCGTATATACTAGTGAAGCTACATTACATAAATACGGAATGGGAATTGAAGATTTGGTCTGTTTCTTGTAAAAGGATTGAAGACAATCCATCAGAAACTAGTTTAGCTCTAGCTCTATAACATATTATCAAAGAATGGGATTTAAAGGATAAGGTCAATTCAATTGTTCATAATGCATTCAATATCTAGACGTCAGCTTTTTTCAAAAATATATTTACAAATGACATTCCTTGTGCCATCGAGCTGATTCAAAATAGTGTTCACGATGCATTGGTTTGTTTTGAGGGTTTCGATAATGTGTATGCCCAAGTGAAAAAAATCATTCGTTACTTTAAAGAATCTGATGAAGCAGCACCATCTCTGCTAAAAAAAAAACAGATAATGTTAGAAACAACGCCCGGAAAATTGATAGAAGGACACCTTGATAGGTTAGATTTGATCTATGGCATGTTCAATACGTTTTTAGAGAATCGTATACCTATTGCTGCAGTCTTATCTGATAAGGCGGAAGAAGAATGGATAAATGGGCCATATGAATTGTCTGATATGCAATGGAAACTTGTCAAAAATGTAGTAACTTTACTTTTTCCATTGCAATCGGCAATTAAAATACTTTGCACTCATTCAGATGTTACAATTTCTGCGGTTCGATCAATCATTGGAGGCCTCTTACGGAATCACTTGATAATTGGAGTATCAGATGATAAATCCGTTAAACGATTCAAGGAAAAAGTTGCCGACCAACTAAGATTGGCTTTTAAAGTGGATGATGATGAATTGGATGCAGTTTCTATTCATCAGATTGCCACATTATTTGATCCGAGATATAAGAAGTTATTACATGCTAAATTTACAGATGAAGAGAGACAACAAATTTTCCGAAATGTTCAAAAAATGTTTGCAGATATGTCAACTGACGAAGCGGACGGTTCAAATACTAAAAAATCTGCCATTGACTTCCTCCTCAACAATACATCGAATAATAAGAGTCCTCAAATGCAGTACCATATGTATTTAGCTGAAATGGAAATCAACTATGACATCAATCCTCTAGAATGGTGGAAAAATCACGAATTGTTGTACCCTTCCATGGCTAAATTAGCCAAAAAGTTTTTGGTTGTACCCTCGTCATCAGCCAAATCCGTTACTAAGTTTTCTGCAGATAAACCGGCTATAGTAGCAAAAAGAAACTGCCTACCTCCAGACATCATCAACTTTTTAATACCCTTGAATCAAAATAAGGAGTATATTTAAGCTTTTGGACTTTTGTTAAATATGCTTTCGTATTGCTGTTTCAAATCAAATTAATTTTGTTATTGTTATTATGCACTGAATGTTTTTTCTGAAATAATCGCATAATTCAATATCTTATTATCTTTATAAAAAATCCTTGACGTATCTCAGACTTTCCCTGACCAATAAAATTCCATAACTATTCCATGCATTTCAGGTTTTCTCTTACTGCCGGCCACTCTGTCTTTAAAATAAAAACAATAATAAAGGAAACTTTCAACATTTTATTATATTCTAGTTCCCTTCTGAAATAATTAACATTTTTTACGATTTTAAATATAGATTTTTGTATTTTTCACTGTAAAATGTTCTTTTACTTCGCTTTACTGAAAAGTGTAGTTTAAATTAACATTGGAAATATTAATTATAGTAAGGAAGAAATGACGAATTTTGGAAATAAATATTTGTGAGAACGATGTTGAACATATCAAAATTTTGTATTTAACTAATTCTATTTTTTTTTCTCAGACTTTTTCATATCACTGTGAATGGATTTCCAACGACCTAAGTATATCCAATTTTTAAAAATAAATCATTTAATGGCAGAAATCATTGAAATATCATTGAAAATTATTTAAAAATATAAAATTTCTTATAAAAGATTGTTTGTTCTTTTCGAGATATAAAAATAAATATTTAATCCTTCCCCTATTTCCCCCTTTTTCGTTGAGAAAATCACCCTATTTTCCCTTTTTTGATCTCATTTTGCGCTGTGATCCCTGTGATTTTAAAACGCATTGTTTGAAACAGAAAGCCTTGAATCGCCAAAATTTCAGAGAGCTAAACTTAAACTTTGAACGTTACAATGTTAACTACAATTGTTCTATTTTCAGAAACTTTTTATTTGTTAATGACATTGTTTACTTTTGATGTATATAATTGTTAAGCAATTATTGATTTTGAAACAAATTCGAGTAAGTTCAGGAGATAATTATAAATTTTGAAAGGATTTAAACTTGCTCAAAAACTGGAAAAGATTTCAAAAGATTTAAAACAAAATATAGATTTTTGAAAATTTTGAATTGAAATTTTCAAGCTTTTAATGATTTTGAAAGGTTTTAATATGATAAAAACATTTCTTAAACTTCCTGTGAAAATTGTAAAGGATTTTTCATTTTGAAAAATTAATTTCAACAGTTTTGAAAAGATTAAAAAATTATTGTAAACTTGAAAAGGTTTCAAAAAATGTAAAACAAAATGTAGATTTTCGAAGATTTAGAACAAAAAATATTTCGAAACAAATTTGGTTATTTATTCGTTTATTTATTAATTTGGTGATTCCTTCTTCAATTTAGAGCACTTAAAATATATAGCGTGAATTTATATATTTTTGAATCTTTGAACTGTATAATTGATAAAAGTTAAAAATTCTTAATTTTGTAGTTTAGCGGCATTTAAATTTAAAATTGATCAATTAAAAAGTGTTAAAAGCTTCCATTTTATATATGTAAATTATTGAGCGTTTGAATTAACAAATTTGTAGGTTTTAATTTTTAAAGTTTAAAATTCTAAAGACTTCAACTTTGCATGGTTTAATGTGAAGTTCAGTTTTGAATCTAAATTTCAATGTATAATGTACACACACAGACACACATTCGAGCTTGGATTTACTTAGTGCGGATTTAATAATTCCGAGAAGTGCTGCTGCCGGTTTCCGGCTGAGGTTGGTGCCCCTCGGCGGCGAGACAGGGTGTTCACTAGGACGTATCGAAATAATTGAATATTTTGCATTCGTTTTTGGTTAGGGCTAAAAAGTTTCTGGTAGGTGCTGAAATAATTCCCAAAAAGATGGGTCCTAAAAAAAATGTCTTCAGTTCACGCAAGGTCATTATATGCCAAAATAGGGAATCATAGTAGATTTCTCATCGTCAAAGGCTCAAAAATGGTTGTTTTTGATCCGTATAAGCGGAAAAAAATGCATATTGTATCCATATACATACCTGATTAGTACAGTCCCTTGCCATATTATTAGATCCATGCTGCAAATCTACTTCTTTAGACTTCATTGATTCGGTAATGGTATGGTCAGTAATCAGTAATAAGGGACCAGGGGCCTTTTACGTTGTCGAAGGTACAATGAATGCCGAAAAGTACGAGGGAGTTTTGGAAACCCAGCTGCTCCCTCAACTGAAAAAATGGTTCAAGAAACGAGAAAAGCCTTTTTTTATGCATGATGGTGCGCCATGCCATCGTGCAGAAAGGATTACAACATTTTTAGCTAAAAAAAAAAAGTGGACATTCTCGACTGGCCAGGAAATTCTCCCGACATGAACCCTGTCGAGAACGTCTGTAACCAAGATACATACTGATACTTGGAAACACAACCCAGAGATGAAAATAAAAATTCAAAATTGTATCAGCAGTATGCCTCGTTGCGTTAAAGCGGTGTTGGCTGCTAAAGGTGGTCATACAAAATACTGATTATTGCACAAAAATGTGTTTTCATGTAAAAATTTTTATTTTTATGTAAGTTACTCTTGTTTTCAGTAAAATACAGTGTATTGATAATCAATTTTGGCGTTTTAACCAAAAATAGCCCTCTAAATGTCTACTGACGTGTTACAAGTGAGGAAAACTTCATTTTTGAGCATGGATCTAATAATATGGCAAGGGACTGTATAGACCCAATCAAAAAATGTCCTGCGTGCATGTTAAAGTGACAGATAATCGTGAAATTCAAGAAATATTATATATTAGTAGTACGGCTATGCCGCCACGAGGCCACATACCGAGAGATGGCGCCATTGTCGCAAGTTGCCGACACCAACAGATGGCGCCACCGACAAAGGGAAGGCTCTGTTCCATGCTTAAGTTACCGACAGTAGGTAAAACAGCGAGGTCGATAATGCAGATTTCTGCTGATATAGCATTGTACTATCGGTCGGTAAATTTAAGGTTCTGTTCCATGCTAAGTAGGTAAAACAGTGAGGTTTGTACGGAAGATTCCTGCTAAGTGAAATTATAAGCTTCTGTTCCATGCTAAATCGGTGAAACAGTGAGGTTGGTAATTTGGAGCCCGTCTAAGTTAACATTATAAGGCTCGGTGCCGTGCTAAGTGACCATTGATTGACAAAACAGTTTATTACAATCGGCAGGTAAAACAGGTGAGTCGATCATTTTTTATTTTATCATTTTTCTATGTGTCGGTAAGGTAGGGAATAATTTTAACATCAGTCGGTAAAACAGGGAGTTCGGTAATTTTTCAATTATCATTTTACTATCGGTCGGTAAGGTAAGTAAACAATTTTACCATCACTCGGTAAAACAGAGAGGTCAGTAATTTTTTATATTATCATTTTTCTATATGTCAGTAAGGTATGGAACAATGTTACCATCAATCGGTAAAACAGGCAGGTCGGTAATTTTTTATATTATCATTTTGCTATTGGTCGGTAAGGTGGTCAACAATGTTACCTTCAGTCGGTAAAACAGGTAAGTCGGTAACTTATTATATCATCTTCTTACAATAGATCGGTAAAACAGGAGCCATCGATAATGCACATCTCCAGCCACAAATAGAGCGTCAGTCGATCTATCAGGAGCCTACCTATCAATCGGGTGTAAATAACTGATAAGGTCACTCAGTACTTTCTGCCAGCACTAATATCAATTTATCAACAGTCGGTAATGCATTTATCGGTCGTTGAATTGATTCTCAGTCTGCCCGTGCCTTACTGACATCCTGTGTGTCGCCCCAGTGCGCCCTGCACGCGCGCGCGCTGTTGTTCCCTCCACGTCCACGGGTGTTCCCTGCAAGTTTCATGCGTCTACTTTTCACGCAGGAGTCCGGTATTTCTACAAGTATCGCGCTGAGATTACCTGTTCATTTTTTATAATTCTTATGGACTAAGATATAACTATATAGCTACTTGTCTTAACATCTCAATGATCTAGAATATCTATAAAAAGATAAGAATATGAATACATATTTTAATGATGAAACATTTATTGTATAAACTATTCAACTACAAGTAAAAAGTATATCCTACAACTGTAAAGATGTGAGCTTCCCCTGTACCTGTAAATCGGGTCCCCCTACACCGCACCGAGATTCCCTGCACTGAGACACCACGGTTTAAATTCAATCGGAACTCTCTTTCTGCCATGTGAGAAAGACAACGAGATGCATGAAAACTTGAAACGAAGGTTTCAAAACGTCTCTCTTTCTCTCGTGTGAGTTAAACAGAGAGGTTCCAATAGTAATCGAACCTTACTAGCATCTACGTGGTAATCTGCGCATGCGCAATCTAACACTGTAGCTTGGATCAACCTACATTTGATCAATTTGAATTTTGCGCGCTCAGACTATATGGCTATTGTGAAGGAATTGATTCATAAAAACAAATCAATTTAAAAAATGTGAGGCTTAGTAAATGTCAGCCATCTTGGGAAGTACCTAACTCGGTCTTCAATGTATGATATATCAAAAACTTGAGAATTATGCGTAACTGGAAAACCCTGTGGTGCACGCATCAGTCTTATCGCTCAGTGCATGGTCATTTGCGCATGCGCAATGTGAAGTTTCTGCCATAATCATAAGTTACTAATCAAGGTTATGTAAAAGTGATTAAAAAATAACTTCTAACTAAATAGAATAACTTATGACTGATGTAAATAAGTTAAAAATAATTAAACCAAGATAAATGTAATTAAATTAAGTAAAAAAAATCATTAGACTAAGAAAAAACTAATTTAGGTAAAAATAATTAATAACTTGAAAAAGAAACTAATTAATTGATTTACTTATTCTAAAAAGATAGGGAATTAGGATTAAATACACATAGTTTTATTCATATAATCTAAATTTTTATTCAACAACAATCTTAAACTATTTTTAATACATCACATTCATTAAAAAAAATCGTAACCTAGATTTTTTAAAAGTACTCACTAATACATTACATGTTTTTAACGCAATTTATTTAGAATTGCTAGGCACTCAGGGCTTTTTAGTGAATGGTTAATATTAATACAAAATTTCAGCTCATATACAAGGTTGTTTGGATCCGTATGAAGCAATGTACAACGTTCAAGATAGGATAGCTCCTCCTCTCCCTCATCATCGGCCTCCTCATCATCATCATTCTCTTGTTCCTCATCCTCCTCTTTTTCCATCCCTTGTTTGTCTATCTCTTCATCCATCTTATCATCATTTAGCTTATCTTCTTTATTCTCTTCCCTGTTTGTCTCATGCTTTTCCGTAACATTCTCCTCCTTGTCTTTCACCACATGTTTATCCATATGCCTATCATTTTTCTTCATAACTTTGACATTGTGCTCATATTTTCCGCTCCAACCGTCTTCATTGAGAGTCTCAAACCTTAAATTCTTTTTCACAATGAAAGTTCAATCATATTTACGTTTTACTTCGGAACATATTTGGTTTCGTACCTTTGGAAATGTCAAAATCATTCTTTCTGGTATAAAATTTTCTTGGAGGGCAGCACTTTTTTGCTTTGGAACTTCACGCAGCTCTGCAATAACTGAACTATTACTGTCATCAGTTTCATAATTGTTCTTGATATCACTTTAAATCGTTTTCGGAATATCATAAGACAATTTGAGGGGAACAACTTCATAGCTTTCAGATTTATCATAGCTATTCATGTGGTAAGAGAGATTTTGTGCTTTTTTGCATGAGTACATCTGATGTCTCTTCAAGTTATCTACTCGTGAAAAAACTCTTAAACAATTTTGACAAATAGAAGCCATCTTAAGACTGTGCAAAGGTTAACTGACAATTATGTTCGAACACGTCAATGCTCATTTCAATACTGACGTTATATTCATCTGCACTCTCATAATATATTATTTGAGCCTCACGCAATTCTTCAATGATAGAAATTATTTCATTACTGTGACTTGGATTGACTGCTGCTTGTGATGCCAACAGTAAACGAAGAAGGTCGACCAGCTCATTTGGATCATCCTAATAAATATAGTCTGGCATTGAGTCTTTCCTTGCATTCATAAGGTGAGGTAGTAAACACCTTAATCATTTCTTTTTCTTTAATGAACCTCCACTTGATGATAATCGTTTATGTGGAAAAAGTTTCACTATAATATTTTTATATTTTGCAGTATTGTTTGAGCGAATAGGTGAAGTAGGACTATAATTCTTCTTATGTGCATTTCTAGCTGAATTTCTTCATAGTTATTTAGATCATCAGGGCTTATATAAAATTCATCAGGTTTTTGCTCAAACAAAAGTTCCAACAAACCAGTGGTTTTCATGTAGAGTTTTTTACCAACCTTGATATATTCTCCACCAAAGCTATTAGGTGTACCCACCAATCATCATCGAACCATCACTAAGTTTTCGTAAACCCTAAACCATATCCAAATATTCTTTCCTATTTTTATTTAATAGTCCAATGTCATGATTTTCAATAGGTTCAACATTTTCTTCAATCACACACTGAAAAATTGTTGGGCAAGCAGCTGTCTTCTTAGTGGGAACGCAGCGCCACCACGGCGGTTGGTGCAGCGACCACACCACATTTGAGTGAGCTATAGTGCCAAACGTGCGAGCAGATCTTTTCCTACGTGTTGGGAACGCTGCAGTCCCACAAAAGAGACAGAAATTGCCCCACGAGTCCAGAAATGGATTTATACGGAAAAATTAAACGGCAGGTCGCAATTGAGTTTTGTAATTGTGTAAACAATTGAGTACACCAGAAATCACTAATAAAAAATGCCTAGACACAAATATAATGAAATCAAATTCTCTAAAAGACGTTTTTTTGACATACAAAAATGTTTTAAACTAATACAAATCTATCAAATTTTTACGAGATAAATATTTTGTCGACATAAAAAATAATGTTAAAATACTTGACAATATTATTTGAAGTGAAAAAAATATTTCAACATAAAAACTCATGATTTATATTAACAAATTATACAAATAATAGTTTTATAGTCCTATCTTCTTATGGATAAAAACCATCTTTTTGCACAAATTTGGTGGGAATGACTTTCTTATTTTTTCAACCTGAAAGTTTTATTCTAAGTCAAAAATGAAATGTAACAATGTAAAACTAAAATAAACACTAATATTCCGACGAACCGTTAGTCGCGTTAAACAAACTCCGCGCGAAACTCGGCTTGGGGATGCCGTTCTCCCGCCGCAGGGAGCGTGACTGTACCAACGCTGTTGGGACTACAGCTGTTCCATTGTGGGCACACAGACTGCCCAACAAGAGAGAGGATCAGAACCAAGCTGCGGGCGAGCGGCGCGCGACGGATTTGGTGTTGCAGCTCTATCACGTGGGCGAGCAGCTCACTCAAAAATTTTTCAGTGTAGTTTTATCACGCTTTGATCTAAGCTCATTTGGGATATACATAAATCAAAATGTCTCTTATACCTCAGAATCAAATGATGGTTTCAACAATATATAATTTAAATTCTTCATTCACTAAACAAGCTGTGGTTGGAGTTGGTTTAAATAAAGATGAAAGTTTCTCTGCTTTTCTGAAATTAGTGAGCAGTCATCCACGATGTTATATTTTCCTAAATAAAGAAGATTGGCTGCTATTAAAAAGCAATTTCAAAATCGTTGCGTCATTTTTTAATGAAAAAGAAACACTGAGGCGATTACTGGGGATACAGTGGAGGGAGTATTGAAATGTGGTAATTTTCAACTTCGCTTTGTAACTCATTTTAATGAAAAACTGATGTCAGTGGAGCAAACAAGAGATCAGAATTCATTTTACTCATTTTTAATGAGAGAAACGAGATTTCTGATTCTAAAAAGTCTTAAACATTGTGTTGAAGAACGTTTATTTTCAAACGAGGACTACGGTTTAAGACAACTTACAATTGTTAAAGAGAGTATAGTGAAAACTCTCATAGACACAATTTGTAAAGAGCAAAAAGTGCTCACTGAATCTGAAATTCTAACATATATAAAGAAAACTCATCACTTTTTTAGAAAAAGATCTAATGATAAAACTGCATCTCACGGTTCATCTATGAATGATTTCAATATTTTATTCATTGAAATGATTACATTTAACAGTATACAGCAAGCACGAGAAGTTGCTAAAATACATTGTTCACAGTTTATATTAGATGTTAAGAATGAGATAGATGAGGAGGAGGACGTGTAGGAGGAGGAGGAGAATGGCGATGATGAGAATGAGGAGGAGGAAGAGACAGAGTAGGAGGAGGAGAATGATGATGAGGAAGAGGAGGATGAGAATGATGATGAGCAGGGGGAGGAGGAGGACGATTATGAGGAAGAGGAGGAGGAGCTATCCTATCTTGAATGTTGTTGTATATTGCTTCATACGGATCCAAAAGACCTTGTATATAAGCTGAAATTTTGTATTAATAGTAACCATTCACTACAAAGCCCTGAGTGCCTAGCAATTCTAAATAAATTGCGTCAAAAACATGTAATATATTAGTGAATACTTTTATAAATGTAGGTTGAGATTTTTTTAAATGAATGTAATGTATTAGAAATAGTTTAAGATTGTTGTTGAATAAAAATTTAGATTAAATTAATAAAACTATGTGTATTTAATCCTAATTTCCTATCTTGTTACAATAAGTAAATTAATTATTTTGTTTATTATTCAAGTAATTAATTATTTTTACCTAAATTAGTTTTTTCTGAGCCTAATCATTTTTTTACTTAATTTAATTACATTTATCTTGGTTTAATTATTTCTAACTTAGTTGCATTAGTTATAAGTTATTCTATTTAGTTAGAAGTTATTTTTTAATAACTTTTACATAACCTTAATTAGTAACTTACGATCATGGCAGAAACTTCATACTGTGCATGCGCAAATGACCATGCACTGAGCGATAAGTCTGATGCGTGCACCACAGGGTTTGCCAATTACGCATAATTCTCGAGTTTTTTATGTATACATTGAAAACCGAGTTAGGTACTTTCCAAGATGGCTGACGTGCACCAAACCTCATTGTTTTAAATTTATTTGTTTTTATGAATCAATTCCTTCACAAAAGCCTTATAGTCTGAGCGCGCAAAATTCAAATTGATCAAATGTAGGTTGATCCAAGCTATAGCGTTAGATTAAGCATGCGCAGATTACCACGTAGTTGCTAGTAAGGTAGATCACCGATATTTTCTTCCACTATTTGGATTGGATCTCTCAATTTCGAAAAATAATCAAGTATGAATTGCTCTTCGATTATTATTGGAACCTTTCTGTTTAACTCACACGATAGAAAGAGACACGTTTTGATACCTTCGTTTCGAATTTTTATGCATCTCGTTGTCTATCTCACATGGCAGAAAGAGAGTTCCGATTGACTTTAGACATCGGTGTCTCAGTGCAGGGAATTTCGACGCGATGCTAGTGGGACCCCACTTACAGGTACAGGTGAAGCCGCCCACATCCTTACAGTTGTAGGACATTCATTTTACTTATAGTTGAATAGTTTCTACATTAATTGTTTTATCATTAAAATATGTATTCAAATTCTTATCTTTTTACAGATATTCTAGATTATTGAGATGTTAAGACAAGTAGCTATATAGTTATATCTTAGTCCATAAGAATGATAAAAAATGAATAGGTAATCTCAGCGCGATACTTGTAGAAATACGCACGGGACTCCTGCGTATAAAGTTGACGCATGACACTTGCAGGGAACACCAGTGGACGTGGAGGGAACAACAGCGCGCGCGCGTGCAGGTCGCACTGGGGCGACACGCCGGATGTCAGTAAGGCACGGGGAGACTAAAAATCAATTCAACTGCCGATAAATGCATTACCGACTGTTGATAATTTTATATTAGTGCTGGCAGAAAGTACTGAGTGATGTCATCAGTTATTTATACACTGATATATCGACTGACGCTCCATCTGTGGCTGGGGATGTGCATTATTGATGGCACCTGTTTTACCGACCTATGCTAAATGATGATGTAATAAGTTACCGACTTATCTGTTTAATCGACTGAAGGTAACATTGTTCACTACTTTACCGGCCGATTGTAATAAACTGTTTCGTCAATCAATGGTCACTTATCACGACACCGAACCTTATAATTTTAACTTAGACGGGATCCAAATTACCAACCTCACTGTTTTACCGATTTAGCATGGAACAGAAGCTTATAATGTTCACTTAGCAGGAATCTTCAGTACAAACCTCACTGTTTTACCTACTTAGCATGGAACAGAACCTTAAATTTACCGACCTATCTGTTTTACCGACCGATGGTACAATGCTATCTCAGCAGAAATCTGCATTACCGACCTCACTGTTTTACCTACTGCCGGTAACTTAGCATGGAACAGAACCCTCCCTTTGTCGGTGGCGCCATCTTTTGGTGTCGACAACTTGCGACGGTGGCGCCATCTCTCGGTAAGCGGCCGCGTGCCGGCATAACCCTACTACTTATTTTTTTAACTATTACAAGCTCACAAATTGTTATTTCTGATCCGAATAAGCTGTAAAAAACGCATATTGTATCGAAATATATACCTGCTCAGTATAAACCCAATCGAAAAATGTCCTGTGTTCACGCGTTCATGTTAAAGTGACAGATAATCATAAAATTCACGAAATATGAGATATTTTCAACTATTAAAATTTCACAAATTCTTATTTCTGATACGGATAATCGGTAAAAAGTGCATATTGTATCTACATATATACCTGCTTAGTATAGACAAAATCAAAAAATGTCCTGTGTTCGCGCGTCCATGTTAAAGTGACAGATAATCGTAAAATTCACGAATTATTAGATATTTTTAACTATTACAAGCTCACAAAATGTTATTTCTGATCCGGATAGCGATAAAAATGCATATTGTATCCATATATGGGGCATTATTTTTCAAGTGTACCCACTCAAAAAGTCAAAGTTGTCCGATCTAAGTTAAACTTAGGCAAAGTGTTATGCTATTGGATAGTACTTTATGGGGAAAGAATTTTGTCGTTCGGATAAGTATTAACCGAGGGGGATGGGGGGAGAACGTTTTGAGATTTTCGTGGATATCGTCTAAATTTGACTTTTTTTCGAAGTGAGACAGGTTTTTCTTTTCTTTTCTTGTCTTGAAAGAAAGCTTAGGTTTTTTCCTATAAGACTATGTAGATTAGAAAGTGGGATTCAAATTTTTATTCAATGAAAATAAGCGTTGAGTACTCCGGTACGTGCATGACGCTGGCGCTCGAGCCCCGCGGCGCTCCGTGGTGCCTTCATGTTATTGTTTTTACGAAAAGTAATAATATATTCTAGTATATTTGATCACTCTATGAATTTTAAAGGGCTGAGACTGCCATTATTTAAATGTCTGCATTACGTTCACTGATGAATTTTGAAAAAAATGGAATTTTGGAAAATCAAGTTATTGAATAAGAGGTTGGTTCGAAAAAGTTGTTTGATGGATTAAGTAAAATTAAAGCTCGGAGATTTTTTGATGCAGATGTCTGGTCTTCTATCTGCCTTTCTTTCCGCTTTTCGTTTTTTTAATGACAGTTGTTTTCACTTTGTTTCCTAATTTTCGTTTCTTTTCTGTTGGGAAGTAGGGGAGACGGGCCCTATTTGTCACAAAAAGTTCTTTAACCTCTCAAGCATTAACAAATTAAATAAATCTGGTACTTTTTTTAAAAATAATCTTATATTTTATCCTTTAACTTTAAATTGTTGCACATGAAACAAATTAATTTTGCGTTTATCTTAAAAAAAATTTTAATAAAGGAAAGTAGAGTGTGACAACTTACCCCGTACATGAAGATAGTTGTCTGAGCTATTAGTACCAGGTGTAAAGTACACGAGTTCTTACAAACGATAGCGACAAATGCTCATAAGAACTCATAAAGATCTTACCAGTTTTCCTTACGAGTAAAGCTAAATAATTTTTAGTATGGAATTTATTTCGCGGCCAGTTGTCACAGTGATAACAAGCCCCAAGGCAACTGTGACAACTAGTACCTGAGTGAAGAAAATAAATTAATCTGTACAAGAACAATTATTTGTTGATGCAAAAAACAAGGGTTATTATAGCAAAACAACTTAAATTACTTACTGAAAACACAATAACACCAACAAACTGTGTCTATTTCACCAAATATTTACAAACAGAAACGATATCCTAATTTTACGCAGCGAGGTATATTTTGTGGTTTGGTCTGTCAAATCTATTGGGAGAAGCTGGTCGCCATGAAACTTTCTTCTGTTGGCAGCACTGGCACACGTTCAAAAACTGTATAAGTACTTTCTAAAAATTATAAATAATTTCTGAGATATTCGTGATGTGACAACTAGTACTTGTGACAACGAGGACACACTTCCCCTAGTCGCATCCCGTAGCTGAGGAAAAAATCTTCAATTGAAGTATCCCATATTCAGTAGCAGGCCAGTCAGTGAAGTCTGAAAAAGATTGTTTTGGTGTCACAATTCTAGAGTGGAAGTGATATCGATATTTGTGTAGTGCTAATGCCTGGGATGAAGGCCTAAATGTTTTTAACAGCAAATCCGCAAACGCAAGAAACTGCGCGCTATTAAAATTTTGCGAAACCATGTTTTTTGAATATTGCGACCAAGGTGATCAAATATACTAGAATATATTATTACTTTTCGTAAAAACAATACCATGAAGGCACCACGGTGCGCCGCGGGGCTCGAGCGCCAGCGTCATGCACGTACCGGAGTACTCAACGCTTATTTTCATTGAATAAAAATTAGAATCTCACTTTCTAATTTACATAGTCTTATATAAAAAAAAAACCTGTCTCACTTCGAAAAAAAGTCAAATTTATTTTTGACCTTCATTTTTGAAGGTCAAATATTAATTTTTTGAAAAAATGCGTTTAACTTAGATCGGACAACTATGATTTTTTGAGTGGGTACACTTGAAAAATAGTGCCCCATATATGGATACAATATGCATTTTTTACCGCTTATTCGGATCAAAAATAACAATTTGTGAGCTTGTAATAGATAAAAATATATAATATTTCGTGAATTTTACGATTATCTGTCACTTTAACATGAACGCGTGAACACAGGACATTTTTTGATTGGGTCTATACTGAGCAGGTATATATACAGGGTGTTTTTTTTAACTTGAAACAACGAAATATCTCAAAAAATACGCATCCTACGGAAAAAATGTCTGGAATAAAAACTTTTTATTTTCGAGGGGGAAAAAAGATTTGTTAAAATTTACCCCACCCCCACAGGAGGCAGGGGTGGGGGTAACTTTGTAATTTCAAATGGCAACCCCATTTTTCTATCACAGATTCAGATTCTCCTTTACGAAATACGTAAGTTTTATTCGGAAAATTTGTTTCGATTCGCGATAGATGGCGCTGCAATTGCGAAAAATGAAATTGTTGACACTACTTTTAGCTCTACCCAGGAATAACGACGCGGACGTAGTAGTTGTCTATTCCCTTCGGGGTGCTTAATTTCGGTGAGTCCCCTTGCCTCTCACCATCCATCGGGGTGCTTAATTTCGGTGAGTCCCCTTGCCTCTCACCACAGGGATGCTTGATTTCGATTAATTATTTTACAATAAGTGCTCAAAATGGTGTCCTCGCACTTCGATGCACTTGTTAATCCGAGCTTTGAAAGATTCCACACAACTGCGAATTGTGTCTGGTGATATTTGTGCACAAGCAGACCTGATTCGCTCGATCATGTTATCACGAGTTGTGGGCACTTCTTGATAGACGCGATTCTTTGGATAACCCCACAAATAGAAATCCGGCGCCGTAAGATCTGGCGATCTGGCAGGCCAATTTACTGGACCTCCTCTACCGATCCATCGTCCATTGAATTCGCGATTGAGTACTTCCCTCGCGATTGCCGCATAATGTGCTGGACAACCGTCATGTTGAAACCACATGTTGTGTCGCACTTCCAAGCTTAGGTCTTCCAGCAATATTGGAAGTTGATTTTCTAAAAAGTTACGATATTTTTCACCGTTCAAATTTCCATCAATAAAATACGGACCGATAAGTTGATCTCCAATTATTCCACACCAAACGTTCACGGACCATGGACGCTGATGCTCAACTTCACGCAACCAATGTGGATTTTCTACACTCCAATAATGCATGTTGTGCCGATTAACGTTACCATGGTTTGTGAAAGACGACTCGTCTGTGAAGAGTACTAGATAAAAGAAATTCGGGTTTCCTTGTATCTGCTGAACCGCCCATTGACAAAATGACACTCGGTTCTCAAAATCATTGCCATGAAGTTCTTGATGCAGTGAAATATGATACGGATGATAATTATTACGTTTTAATACCTTCCAAACACTGGATAGAGACATTCCGGAATCGCGGCTTAGTTGTCGAGTACTAACATGAGGGTCATGAGTGACTGCAGCTAAAATTGCAATTTCATTATCAACTCCAGTGACTGTTACTTGACGCTTCCTTTTTTTCGGTTGTACACTTCCGTCAGTGATGAAGTTTCGGACAACCCGGTAAAAAGAAGCGCGTGAAGGAACACTTTCTGGAAAGCGTTGAGCATAAAGCGTGAGAGCATCATTGATATTCCTGCCACTTTCTCCATAAATGAGAATCATTTCAATCTTCTGTTGCTGAGATAGAATTTCCATTGTAAAAGTAATGAAGTAAGGTAATGAGGAAATACAACGACACCCAAACCAACTCAAACGAACGTGACCAACAACAATAACCCAAACGAAAGCAACCAACACACCCAAATCAAATGAACACAATCAACCTTCCTAATGAATAAACGTTAAGCACGGACAGACGCGGTTATCGCTCGGCCGGAATGACGTCGAGGATTGTAGACAGTGGAGACTCGATG